>QWTY01025304.1:9704-35703 GCA_008033365.1 Pseudorectes ferrugineus | reverse complement strand
AGGAGCACATGGCAGCACAGAGGCTTGTCTCCGCCAGACCCTGGGGGGAGGAGCCTGCCGGAAGCTGACAGGCAGGTGACCCAATAGACGGACATTCAGAAGGTGTGCTGCTGACATGGCAGTGTGTAATAAATTGTGTAAGTCTATAAAACCAGCTCTTTTCTTTGAATAAAGTGATTCAAATTCCCTACCAGTCTGAGTCCATGATTCAATCACCGACATCAGCCTACAATGGCTATTTTGACTTTTCTAAATACATGAAATTATGGCTCAAGAGGCTTGCTAATTGTTCTTTCTCACAAAATAGAATTGGAAGATTTAAGTCCTAGCTAGCAATTTTTTTAAGAAAAAAGAAGTGGCTCTGCATTTGTTCAGAATTCTTGTAAATCACGGCTGTATTATATGAAGCCAACTGCCCTCCCAGGTAGAACTTTTATTTTAAAAGTTGTTATAATGTGTAGTAAACTCAGCCTGTTGAATCTTGATGTGTTCTGCAATGTGTAGTAGATTCCACTTGAGTCTTGTTTGATGACTATGATCAAGATGCAGTCAGAATAAGCTTCACTGGATGACATGCTTTATAGAGTGGTTTCATGTTCTACGGGACTGTCTTCTCTTATACAGGGCCACGTTTGTACATTCTGAGAGATGTAACTTATTTCAGGTAGAGGCTAAAGTTGTTCCTGATTCATGAAGGAAAATGGATAGACTAAAATGCCCATATGCAAGTGCACAGGCATAAAGACTATATTCATATATTAAATGACTGTAGTCCAGTTCAAGTACCTAGAAATATGATTATGGAATATGCATTAAATTTCAGTGTCAAGAAATCTGGGGTTTTTTCTCCAGTGTTCTTATATTTTTTATCTCACATACGCAATTAAACAGAAAAACCTACAGTGCTACTGCTCTCTCCAGCTTCTTAAAGCCCAAACCACACATTTTAACCATGTTATATATTTTAACCAAGACAACTGAAAATGGTGTAAACAAGTGTATCTTTTTCAGAGGTATCTAATAATAGCTGTGAATTCAAGTAATAATAATCCTCCGCATTTCAGTGTTACATGTTTGAAAATGCTGTGAATCATTAAATCTCACAGCATGTGGAATAAATAGTGATGTGAGCAAATTCAAGAAAGCTTTAATAATTTTGTGTTTAGATCTGTAATGATGGCAGGGGAAGACAGCCATAGTGTGCAAACGGAGATGTTTAGATACTTTGTTGTAGGCTGTTGCTAGATATGTTATCTTTCAAGGGCAGAATATTTCTGCAAAGGAAAGTTGCGAAATCTGCCAGAATAAAAAGATTGGCTGAAAGTGTTCAGGATCTGTACGGGCTTCAGATGTGGTACCAAACACAGGCTGAAGTGTGTAGTTCCTTTGTGGTTTGTGTTACATCCTCTTTGCAACAGATTAGGTCTTTGCATATCATCAATCATAACCGCTGCCACTGCACAGGCACCCTCGTAGCAATCCCAGTGTGTTGGAAACTGTTGGTGTGCAGCTTTAGGGAAGTGTAACTGCATAGTGCAATCCTGTTTTCCAAAACACCAGAAAGTTCATAGCTTGTTGAAAAAGGAGAAAGTGTACTTGCAGGCAAGGCTAGCTACCTGTAGTGTAAAGGAATTGTTTTGTAAACTTGGGTAGGAGCAAACACGTTGTGACTTAAGAATGGCTTGTTGGCTGTTTAATGGAGTTTTTTTTGATGTTGTTCACCTTACTTTTGCATGCATGCAGAGCTGCTGGAATGTTACACTGAACAGTTATTCAGCTCCAGCCAGGGACCTTGAAGATACACACAATTTTATACAGGAGAAAATATTATGCCAATGTTCAAGATAAATTAGTTTGTCGCAGTAATTGTCTTCCATCACACTCCAGAAATTTTCAAGTGATGCTTTCAGGGAGGCACTTTTGCCTTATTTTCTTCTGTAAGGGAAATAATTTTTTTGTTTGTTTTCATGTTGGGAATACTTAGAAATCTTGAGCCTAGTCTTGCTAGACTGTCAGTTGAAATCTGAGACAGCCATGTTGTTTTTATTAGTTCATCCAGTACCCCATGTTTTTGCATTAAACTCCATGTTTTTCTCTGTGTTTGAGTTTTTCAAAGTTCTTAATTGGAGTTTTAATTTCAGGAAGACTGTCTGTAATACCCTGTAAGAGGTTGAATCTGTGTTCCTAGGACAAAACTTCCTTTGTGTGGTATGCAGAGGTATCCTTTATTGCTAACTGGACAGCAATATCTGCTTAGAAAAGTTCAGTATTCTTTCTGAGGAAGTACTTGTGTATTTTGAGGTGAATTGTTCTGTAACTCTTGCAGATATTTCAGTCTTAGTTGATAAAACATCAAGGCAGATATCAGCAGAAATTGTCAGGATAAGCAGAGTTATAAGCTGCAATAGTCTTCATAATTAAAATATGACATTTAGAATCAAATTGCAGTTTTATTCCAGAAAACCTTGGAATATCTTTGGTTTGGCTTTCCTTTTTCACTCAAGCTTTCATTGCTGCTTGCTAGGGAATCTGGCTTTTTTTTTTTTTCTTTTGCTCTTCACATTTTCTTTTTCAGGCACTGATGCCTCCTTCCCTCTCTGACCTTGAGTGCTGTCATCTGGAATTTCACAGTGATTAAACAATGTGTTGCCCTTGCAATGCTACTGTTCTCTGTGGCCTCTTGAACTCTAGTATTTTCATCTTCTGTCTGAATTTCACTGTTTTTATGTGAGTGGATTATAGCTCTGGGTTCTACTGCCACCACTTTGGTTTCCTTGATCCTGAGGAACATTTCCTTTGTCTCATTTGAAGCTTAGTTTTTCATTTTTTGCTTCTGATTTTTGTTTGTTAGTTTCGTTCTCTTTTTAGTTATGGGCCTTAGCGGAGGAAATCATTCTTGCTGCCTAACTAGTCTAAGAATATTGCCCATAATACATGGTACAAAATTTCATCTGTTTTTATTCCTGTGATGGAACTCTTTCAGTAAGTTCATCCAGTCTTGTGGCTTTCTATTTTAAGGAAGTAATTAAGAACAAACAAAAAGATAAATATAGAGAACAGCCTGACCTCCTTATTGCCCCTTTAAAGGCTGCTTTGCCAAGTTATTCGCTAAACACTTGTTTATTGTGCCAATAAACAATTGTAAAAATGATTTTTCAAGTTACTGTAATATTTAAGATTCACATAAGTATGTTGCTGCAATGCATGTGTTAGTGTTTTGTGCACCATTAGGTTATTTTACACAGGCTGTGTTTTAGTTGAGGCTCTTATGGGAAGGACTTTCTGGTTGCTGTAATTCAGATTATACTTAGGTGTTATTCTTACCTGTGTGGTAAGTGTCTTTTTGCTGGGTCATGCAACACACCAAAGATTTTTCCAGGCAATATGTTTTCTAAAGTTTGGCTGAGTCTTGCTTTACGTGGCAGGAGTAATAAATCTTTTTCCCTTAGTAACCTGTTCATTATCTAATGAATGTACCTAATGAGAGTGTCAAGAGAGAGTCTAATCTTTTTGTTATATTTATTTCTTCTTTGAATACAACGTTTACAGCAATATTTTCCCATTTTAAATAATCACCTTCCTCTCACTTTTGTTCACTTTTTCTTATGTTCTGGACTTCTCTTGAGCAAGTAAATTACAGAAGATTTTGCAGTTTTAAGTCCTAGATAGTGTATTTCTTCATCAAGAGAAGTGACCTTAGAAGTATCTATGTACAAGTGTGGACTTACAGAGGCTTAGAAGATTTTACGTTAGGCCTCCACAGTGGTACTACTGTAGTGCCTTCCCACCTTGCTCTTTCCTCCTTTTTTCACCTGTTTGGGCTGCACATACTGGTAATGGTCTCTGGTCCATTTGCTTGAATCTATTTATCCTTTGCCTTCACTTTTCCTTTTCTCACCTCCCCAGTGTCTCTGTTTTAATTTCTCCAGTGTTGCCTGGCTTTAATTTCTACCAGTATCTTATCCCATCTTGAATTATCTGTTGTTCTCATCTTTGTCCACTTCAATTCTAGTACTAAGGTTTCTGAGAAAGCAGTTGCCCAGCTACAGAAGAGCAAGTTACTGAGATCTGAGATTGTCTTTATGCCTTGTTGCTTAGCTTGGGATCCAGTTTACTTATTTTTACTCAATTTTTGCAAGTTTGCCCACTTTACAAAACAACATGCTTTCTGTAGTCTTACAGCTCTTTTTTTTTTTCTCCTACAGCAGCATTTGTCAGTTGAAGTTAAAGAAAAAAAAAGACCCACACCTGCAACCCTTTTTCCAAGAATCAAATTAACATCCTGCAAATGCTTCCTATAGATTTTTTTCTTTTATTGGAAAAGTGGGACTTGATTCACTAGCCTGACTACAGGTGTCTTAGCTCTGAGGTTCCCAAGAATACCTTGCTTTGCCCTTTCAGCTTCTGACCCACAGGGCACTGATCTCTCTGAAAACCATGTGTCACAGGTGCTGTAAATGTGCCCTGAGGCATATCAAATGATACTAAACCACTTGGTTTCATCAGCTGCACCAAGTTTATGGAGACTGGGTCTTTCACAGCTTTGTGTGGGGTGGAGTAGCTAGTATTTCTTCTGGAGAGTCACAGAGGTGCAGAGAAGTTGGTTTGGTTGTTTCTAATGCCATCAAATATCTTTTTTTCCAATTTGTCCCTCTATTATGAGATGGTTTTGAGTCTTTAAGCTGACTTTTCTGCCTTTCCTTTTCTGATATCTTGATTCGCACATCAAGTCAGAAATTAAGCTCAAAAACATCCTTTACTTGAGAGAAGAATAGCCTGTCAGCAGCAGTACAACAGTGAAATAGAATTACTCATGTATCTTCTTTCAGTAGTAGTAGTTTTGTATTTAACAAGTTTTATTGTCATTTCAGTAACTAATCTTTCTTGCCAACCAATTAGAAAGAGGTTCTGTAGGTATTACATTACTGTATTTGACTTAAAGCCTGCAGAGCAAATTCTTTAGGGTGGAAGCCAGTGACAAGGATTCCAGGCAGGTCTGCATTTAGTTAATTTAAATCCTTTCATACTGCTGACTGCACTGACTTGGTATCTTGGTTGCAGGTTGTAGTAAGTAACTGATTATTTTTGTATCTGTAAAGACAATTAAAACCAGCTGGTTTAGGTAAGAATTTGTTTATAGAAGAGTCTGATCAGTGGTTCTTGTCTACAGTTTGCATGGCTACTAGAAGAGACAGGTTAGAATTTTGAATTGATGAATAATATAATTCTACTGGCATTTCCTTTTTAATACTCAACCAGAGCACTTTCTGTATTTTCCCAGAACTGATTCTGCATATAGTCTGGTCTCATGCTTCAGCAATTTCCTTATTATCTGTGAATGCATTTCATTATGAAGTTGCATTTGGATTTCTTAAAAGCCAAATGGGTTGATCTCCTTCATAGCAACTTCCATTCAAATTGGTCTTACTCTAGGTTGCAGTGGCCACACATGTTTATTCTACATACTTAGTACTGACTTAGAAATTCTTGGTGTCAGAAGAAACTGAAGCATATAGATATCCTTTCAAAAGTAGAATTTGGGAAGTTAACTGGTAGGCTGCTTCCTAATTTTGTTGCCATTGGTTAAACAGGGATGTTAATGCTGTGGCACTCTTAGCACATTTTTCAGTACTACCAAATTCATAGTATGGTCTAAAAAAGAAGAAAAATACCCCAAAAATGAAGTTACCAGGAGAGGAAAAACTGGGTAGGCCAGTGGAAAGTGACTGTAGGGATTTCAGAAATTTCTCAGTTTCTTGCTGAGAAAACACCTGTCTTGCTTGTAGTCAATTCTTATTCTTCTGTTAGACTTGCTTATGCATTTTGATAGATGAGAAAAGAATAGCCCATGTGTGTTTTAAGAGAAATTATAGATTTAAGTATTAATATTTCTATCTTTTTGTCTATGGGGAGCATATTAACTTTTCTTTTGAAGTTCTGTGAAGTAAAATATTTCGACATTTAATGCTGTTTGCCCGAGGAGAAAGAAAGGAAGAGAAAGTAATATTTTTGGATAATTGGAAATGTAATTCCATCGAAGTAATTATTGGCTGGTATATCTACAGCAATGAGATAAGTATGGTCTGAGTGAACGTTTTGCTTGCCTTGCTCTTACACTGGAATGGTCATGGTTGGTAGTGCTGCGGAGTACCACACACAGTTGGCCTTCCATCGAGGGAATAAGGGCCAACAGAGTTGAAACTTACACAAAACTAGAAACTCATGTGCTGGAGATGCAAGGAAAAGGGTATTTATGTCATTTTGGTGACAAGGGTAGAGAATGCAGGACTAGATTGATATTTTCATTGGGTTTTTTTCCTCCAGTGTTAAAATGGTAACCATTCTCAAACTCTAAGCACAATAATTTTGCAAATGACTTTATTTTTTAAAAGTGTTACTTTTATTTACCCCAGCACCATTACATTTGAAGAGGGTAAGCCACAGATAATAACATGTAAGCATTAAATATAGTACTTGTTAAAAAAATGGCTGTTTCTAGTAGGTCAAGACAAACTGTTAGCTTGTGATTCAAAATATTTAGCACCTCATATTTTGTAAGCTTAATGCAGAGGCTAGTGTTAATATTTATGTCAAGTAAAACCAGATTTGCATTGGCTGTTGTGATTGTTTAAATACCTTTTATTTGAGTGTAATGAAGCCTTTTTTATTTATGCGTCACAGCCCTGCCAAGCAAACTGTTAACTGCAGTTTTAATTTCTCTGGTTTTTGATATTTAACAAGAACAAAACTCAGATTTAGGATGGATTCTCTTAATCTGTAGTCTGATTTGTTATGGTGTGTTTTTGCTGCAAGTGTGGAGCTTAGGAAAATAGCTCATGCTCATAGCTGCGAGTAGGGCAAACTCCTTCTTTGGTGCCTAAGCATTTTAGAGTCAAAGGTGTTACCTTTTGTGTTCTAGTATGCAAATTAAGCAAGACATAAGTGAGACTGTATGGAAGGGGAGAGCACAGAGCAGAAAAGTTGGGGAGACTGGGTGTGATGTGTGTGGATGTCTGATACCGTTTAAAAAAAGGTTCTTTTTTCTTTTGTTTTAAGAACTAGCTGAACATCTTTGGATTCATAGCAGAAGTGAAACTTAATAGAATAAGATTTGACTGAGGGAATGTTTTTTTTCATTTTTAAATACATTAAAAATTTGTTCCAAGGTCAAATCTTGGGATCTTTAATAGTAAGATGCTGTATTTAACTTCCAGAATGAAAGCCACTGATGACAGAGAATCACTGCTCTTTTCTAACTGTTAACATTGAAGTGGAAACAACATTTTGTTCTGTACTTTGTCTCTATTAAATTGTCAGCCAGCCTGTGTGAGGTTTGATTGTAGCAGAATAAATAAAAGGGTTTACATTTGGCTAAAAACCTATGGTACTCTAGGAAGGAGAGCATAAATGATACATTTCTGTTTAGTTAGAACATAAGAACAACAGCATCATTTTTAGTTTCCATGGGGTTGTAAAATGTTTTGAGTATGGTCTCAGCAATAGTGTTTTGTGAATGTATAATTAACAGGCACTGAAATATTAGTTTTATTTATTCTGAAGCCTAGAGAACCTACGTAGCTATATAACATATGGCCTTTTGGAAATTGAATACACTATAGGAAAAATAATCTTGAAATACACATTGGCATTAATATTGATATATTTGGTCTCAGAATGACTTTTATTAAAAGGACTTGGGAATTTGGATTTGAGGCATGTTTACTCTGGACAAATAGAAGCAATTTTAGCAATTATAAGTAATTATGAGTAACAGAAAATCAAATATCACAATGTTAATTTTTACTCTGGATTCTGTCCATTGTACCTGAATAGTTCTTTGGTATCAGTAGGTCATGAACACTTTTAAAATCCAAATATCTGCATAGTTGGTCACTCACTGTGGATAAGAACTCATAATGCCACTAATATTTAGTGGAAGAAGGAGTCTGACACAAGGTGGTAAAGAACAAATATGAGCACGTGAGATAGGCAATAGATTGGTTTGTCCAGCTGCAACATGATGTACCTGACCTCGGTGTGACCACACATCACACGTGAGTGGTCAGAGAGGGTGCCATCCCCACATGTCCGTGATCCCCCAGCAGGAATCATTGCATGGCACATGCAGCTGACCTGAACCCCAAATTGTTAAAGTTTACCACCTAGCATGTTAAACTAATAATGCCAACTTTAATTTACTGTTATATTGGGCACTGCATATAATGATGTTCTAGGAGCTGCTGTGAGTTCACTCTGTGGAAGGAAGGAGTTTGTACCTACTTGAACCTCCATGTTGCACCTACTGCCACAGCTTTCCTGAGGTTCACCCCTTCCTGTGCAGCTCGTAGAGGTGGATACGGTTTATTGCCAATCTCACTACTCAAGCAGAGTCTTGAAGCTGCCTCGTGATGTAAGGTTCTGTAATAGTTTTTCACTTATCAGATATGGAGGTGTAACATCAAAAATACACTGTTATTTCGATCCTTCTTTTATTCTGAGCAGCTTTTTTTAGTATGTGTGTAGTTGGAGCACAGCTCCTAAGTGAGCTGAGCTGTAGATATATGTATCTACTCTGTTTCACCAACTCTGTTAAAGCAGGAATGCAGAGAATGAAAAGCATGCAGCTAGCACCTGCAGTATGAAAAGTGTGTGCTCAGTGACTTACTTAGCATCCCACAGGAACATGGCAAAAGCACAGGTACATTCCTCTTCTTTGGAGTAGCATTGGGCTGCCTAAGTCACAGGCCAAGCTTTTTCATTGTGCTGTGTTCTGAGTTATTCATAACACGCCTCTTTCAAAACTCAGTCAAAGAATGTATTAAGGTGAATCTCCTTCAGTACATAACCTCAAGTTCACTGCTCTTTGTGTAGAAATTGATGAGATTGTTGAAAGGAGCCATGCATGACATTATAATTGTGGTAAATATCAAGAAAAGGGTTGCATTGCTGTGGGGTAGGAACTACACAATCTAGTAAACATCAACTTTTCTGAATTCTTCAGTGCTGTATTACAGTTGAGGCAATCTAGTAATTATTTTCTCTTACTTAAAATAGATGCATTTCCTGTTGCAATTTTATGCCTTTTCCTCCAGGACTGGTGCCCGTTTTGTTCTTTTAAATGAAATTTAAGTGAAATTAAAGGGTTTATTTTTATGTTGAGTGTGTTAGGAATTTTAACTGGCAGACCTCTGCTATTTTCTGCACCCCATACTTACACGTGCTCCTGACAGCTGTGAAAGGAAGGTGGGAGTGCGGACAGGAGAAACCCACACTGTGCTCTACTCGTCGCATGATCAGTGAGTTTGTGATTTGGAGCCATGCTGTAGAGAATACCTACCCCAGACTGGCCAGTGGCTTCTTGATCATGAGCCTTCATCCTCTGCAATTAATCTTCATGGCATCCTTGCTTCCAGCTAAGGCCAAGATAAGTTTACAGAATATCCGCAATTAAAACTGTCGTGTTAAGTGCCTTGAGATGGTGACATCACTGAGCCAGCAATGATGTGGCTTTGCAAAATCTGTTCATCTAATGCTTTCCTCCAGTTCTGCATTCACAGTTTTTTAAGAAATAAAAAGTGGTGTAACATTCTCTGAACAGAATTGTTTATAAGGATTACCATGCTGGTTTTGCTTTGCTGTGTGGATTTTAAATGAGTCGTAGCACATAGTAGGCAGCCTTTTTTTCTAATGTCTGCTACCTCATAAATCTGTTTTATGCAAAAGCTCAGTTATTCTTTCGTATTGTCATAAAAAATGATGGGGAGGTAGACAAGCAAGGCTAGAAACACTTATTTTTATTTTTAATTTTTTTTCTTGAACAGTGGGTGGGTTTTTTTGAAAGCTCAGATGCATATGACCACCTCTTGATCTATATGAACTCTGAAGTATGTGTACTAGTGAAATACTACAACCCAAATTTCTTTTAATTGCATATCTTGTGACACTGGCAAGATGAGAGCTCAGTGCCAAGCTGTGATGAAGTTTTATATTTTCAGTTAATTTTAGTCTCTCCATTTAAATGTGCAATACTGCATTTCTCTTGGCCAGAATTTGGGTAGTTGGAATGGTTCCTATTGAACTGTGTATTCTTCCTTCTCAGAGTTGGCGGTGGTGAGGAGAAGAGAGGGAGTAAGTGCTACTAATTTTTAAAATCTTTGGTATTTTGAAAGTCGTGACCTTAGTAGTTTGCAATTGACTTTTAATAGACAAAACAGAGCCATCTAAATATGCTACTTTTTATTAAAACAAGATCACCTTTCGAACTCGGTGTTTTGAGGCAACCCTCAGTAGTGTTTGAATTGCCATTTAAGATACAAAGCAGTAATGTATTTCATGTTTCATTGCTTGCAGAGGAGGAAGAAGCTGCACCTCAGGAATTTGACTTCATCCCCCAAAACATCTGATGCTTATCTTGCATGTGAATTTTTTGTAAAAATTATATGGATATATACATGAAATATATGTAACATAGCTGTCAAATTCTGTGTTTAAAATGTGTGTTGTATGTGATTATTTTATATTTTATTTATAAGCACATATATAAAAGTGCAAACAGTGTTTTCATTTATTGCTTTTCAGGGGATATAATTTTTAATGCTCACTATCCTGACCTGCCACCAGATTTTATCTTTGGAGAGGATGCTGAATTTTTGCCAGATCCTTCTGCATTGCATGTAAGTACTTTACTGATTGAGAACCTGACACCTTGCAGAAAGACTTTGCTTTTTTAGAAATCTTCAGCAACAGAAATTTTATAACAATGCAAAATAAAAAAGAAACACACCTTTTATCTCAATGGCATTTTGAGTGTAAACACATTGCTTTCTAAAGTGATTTAAAGTTGAATCCATAAATGGGGGGCGAGGGGGGAAGTTTAAAACATTTTGATCAAGACAGTATTACCTTTATAATAATTATTTAGAATAACTGTAAAAATATGTCTGTTTAATATCTGACTATCTTAAATGATCTGTCTCAGGAAAAAAGTTGATTAAGTTGTGTCTTTAAAAGCATTTATTTCTAAAATAAAGTAGCGTAATTTGATGTAGCATTGTTGATTTTTGTTTTCTGTTGAGGAAGGATAGAACTAGGTAGTATGTTATGGGAACCTCTGCATCAAAGAAAGCTATCTGCTCATGTGTGTTAGGGTTATGTAGACAAAGAAATGACCTTCTAAAAGGTGGGAGGGACAAAAATTAATGAGAAAATACTTTTATACAGCCTTATTACTATGGAAGAAGAAACACCACAACCTGAAACCAAGCATTTTGTTTACTAGTCACGGTTAGCCTCAAGTAGTAAAGCCTTGTTTGAAGAAGCTAAGAGTGCTTATGCTTTTACAATACTCCTCCCTCTCAAAACTTACTAGTAGTTAGTAAAGAGACTCTTTGCAGAGCCCTCACCTGCAGCTCCTCTTGTGCTTTATGAGCACATCTCCAGATCTCTCCAAAGGAAGTCAGTGGCTGTCGTGCTGTGGTATGGGTGTCATGCTGGAGGCTGAACATGTCCTTGATGTGTGACATGACACACATTACCTTTCACTTCATAGTAAGTTATATACAAAAATCAGAAGAACTGGTTTCAATAATTATTTTTAGCATACCTAATAGAATTTTTAAAAGGTGAATGTAATATGTCTTCTCCTGATAACTTTGCTGTTAAACTCACAAACTCCTTTGGGAAGGAGGCATGGTGCTGATGAACAGCTATTTCATTAGTCTAGTTTATAGAAAAGGTTTTACTTTCTATGACCATCTAGAATTGTTTTCACACTTGTTTTTTTACCAGTTCTGTTCTCCTCTTTTTCTCATTTGTTTCAGTCTTACAACCTCCTGAGCAGTGTTCACATTAGCAACTACTTTTTGTAGTTGATATTAAAAGAAGAGAAACACCTTTTAATGTATTGCAAAACAAAAATTAATAACAAATTGCAAATGAGGTATAAAATAATTTGGGACATCTTGCAGAAATGCTGTTCAGATGGAGAAGCTTGCTGAGAGTGGTACGGTGCCATATTTCTCATGTGAAAAGAAGTCACTAACAGTAGTGATCCACAGGAAAACCTGCAAGGATAAAAACATCCTTATTTTTCTTTCTTTCTTTCTTACATTGTTCATTAATGATGCTTCTTTTGGGAGTGTTGCTTTTTTTTCTGCCTAAGCACAGAACAAACTTCCTGTCTTCTTTGTTGGAAAGCAACTTGGAAGAGCCATTTGCTTCTTGATGCATAATGAGATATTAACCAGCCTGTTTTAAAGTAATTAGAACAAACCAAAGAAGAAATCTGCAAGCCAGCGGTTTTCCTTTGGTCATTATGCCTTGCTGAAGCAGTCACTATGTAAATGTAACCTTTTTGATAAGGTCCTTGGTCATTCTCCTTCAGTTCGTCCTGATGATATCGGGGCATGTTATTCCCACCTTGCAGCTGTGGTGTACATAATGTACCTTTGGTTTTGCATTCACTGTTTAATGTTCCATATGGTTTGTAGACCTTTTCTTCAGAATGTTGCATTAACAAAAAATTGCTTATTATGCTAAGTCTTTGAATAGCTCCCTTTTTTCCACAAATGTGAGAGCTGTTTAATGAAGATAATTTTAATTGAATTCTAAGATATTAGCAGAATTCTTAAATGTGTTAACATAGCTGTCTGCTGACTAGAAGTAAAATACAGATTAGCACATTGACTGTAATTTAACGCTCCTAATCTTGAGCAGTCTTCAGATACTTCTGATGCAACAGTTCCTGGCAATCAAAACAGAATCTACCATGCACAAAAGCATGTAGATATTATTCAATGAGGAGCACAGTCTCTCAGTAAGTAATATGTGCCATCGGATCTGTGGGAATTCTGACATTGAGCCTGCATGCGCTGCTCTCATCTGTCTGAGTGTCTTGTTTTCCAAGAAGAAGTCATCACATGTTGTTAGATGGCTTGAGTCAGGCATTATGCTTAGGTTGAAAGGAGAACCAGGTACTCCAGATTCCTCAAGCTCGTGTGGCTCTAATGGAGGCTGTCGGTAGGCTTCCCCGAAGACATTTGAATGGCTGTGTTACAGATCATTTCAGTCACTCTTCAGTTTCCATGGCCATGGGCAGACCTTCCAGTTAGGTGTTCAGGTAAGCAGCTGTTAGCCAGACAGCTAAAGCAAGATTCCAGAAATACTGCATTTTAAAAAGTAAGTGTTGTAGATGAATAGTTCATGTTTTGTTGTTTTTTTTTTCCCCAGAGAATTCCTAAATGATTAGGCCAGTACTTCAGCAGTATGTGTTGAGCACTCTTGTTATATAAGCAGAGCTAATGCTTTCTTGAATTGATACTGCAATTGCAGAATCAAGTTGAAAATGCTCATTGAAATTTAGCTTTGCTTTTGTGTCTTGCACAAACATTACAGTCACTTGGGTTTGAAACTCAGCTTGAGTCTCAAGTTCAGCACTGCAAAATATGTGCTTCATTACATGTCTTACCAGTAGTGGTTACTCTGCTGGTCGCGGGGTCTAATCGTCTGCCTGCTGAGGTAGTAGGATGATGAAGGCATTGTGGAGCAGTTCCACAGTGGGGCAAGTGGTCCTTTTGGTTTGTCGTACAGTTTTAATTACAGTCGGGGCTAAATACTTTACGTTGGTGGTGCTGTTCATGCTTAAAGAGTTATTAAAAATAAATGTTTTTACTTTTTATTGTCATTAAGAATGTTTTCCTATCAAATGCATTTGATACTTGCATGTATAGTATGCATAAATAAAATCAGCTTCTCAGAATGTAAATAGAAAAGTTCTTTCCTGCTCTAGTGTTTATTCATTTTGGATGACAAGTATTAGAAATGTATTTTAAAAACAACCTATGATTCACTCTGTTCTGATTAAAAATTCAGTTGGCACACAACAAGATTAGTGATTGTGTACGGATGAGATTAATTTGGAGCTCATTACAATGACGCCAGTTTGAGTAACAAGAATTGTTTGCTATGTTAGCCTAGTTGATTGTTAATGTGAGCCAGTTAATAAATGAAGTGCTTATTCAAAACGTTAACCCCATTTTTCCAATGATTTTGAAGTCTCTTCTGTTTGGCAAAGAGGATACAAGAGAAGTATAAGCAAGGTAACTGTCAGTTCAAGGAAATGGGTATCTTAGTATTCTACTTCAGGACTCCAGCTAGTCTCCCCAGAATTATTCTGCCCACCCATTGCTATCGAAAAGGCTTCATTAGCCTTTGTGGGAATGGAGACAAGAGGACATGAGCATTTCCTGAAGCCTACTAAGTGCAGAATGTGTCCTCGTGGGCTAGTATATAGCATATTCCTTGTGGGAATACTTAGTGCTGCATTTGCGTGGGAGGAAGGTATTGTCATCACAGATTTTCAGAGAATGGGCCACTGCAGTTCTCATGCCAGTACCTAGCATTGGGAGGGTTGTTTTCTCTTGTGTAATTGTTAATACTGAGTACAGATTCCAGTCACTGTGGAGTTAATTCAGCTCATTGTGCTACTCAAGTGTATTGGCTGTCACACTCTATATCTTGTGTAGACCAATGTTTGTTTTGAAGTTCTTGTATTTGTGCTTATTAGACTCATTTGGCTATATGATGACTGTCATGAAGGTTGTATTTTTTTCTGTGTCTGTGTTCAAAGTCTTAATCATTATTTCTGTTGGTTGCTGAGTTAGCTTTTAATGGGTAGTGAAGAGATCCTTTAAATATCCCCATTCCATTAATTGTTCTTTATTTACTCAGGTGCATGAGACACGTGTTTAACAGTATCAATTGTCCCCCTGCTCACAGTAACTCTAAAAAAGCCCAAACACCCTTATATTAACTAAGGCTGTTTGAACTATTTTGTTCTAAAAAGTCTGTCAATTGTTTTGTTAGCAAAGATTCAGATGTTACGTGTTGTAGTGTGAGAGACCCCCATAAGGGCAATGAGCTCAATGGTTTTTCAAGTGTGATTTTAAAATATAAAGCCACAGCAGTGGGTTCTGCTTGTCTGGGAAACGCATGGGTAAGTTCAACCTATTTAGCCCTTCTGTGTGCTCTATTTCAAATGGCAGCAGCAGATTTCATTCTTGGACCCCTAACCTGCTGCTCTTGTACTGAAAGCCTTCAATTACTTTGGCTTCAGTTGAACTTGTGGGGAATTTAAGTGAAATAGAATGCAGAATTGGATCCTTCAATTTATTAGAAGGTTTTTTCCCTTATTTTGAACTACTTTATATTCCCATTTATCGTGTTCACTTTTCAGTCATGCTTGACTTTATATGTCAAAATGTGTTTTGATTATTTATAATCCAATGTTACTTAACATTTAATTTTCTGAAACAAACATGAAATCTGAAAATTTTTTATTCCTGTCCCTCTCTATTGATCCTACCTATTTGTATATATGGGGGATGTAGATATGTGTGCACATGTATATATGTATATATGCATATAGTCAGTGCAGCCTTGCTGAGTATTTGTCTGGTATTGATAGGCAGTGGAAAAAAAAAAATCACATTTTATACCATCAGAGAAGTAATTTAATTCAGGAACTTTCCCAAGGACCTTTTGACTGGTATTGTTGTATAGTTACGGTATACATTTTTGTCCACGTTTTCGAACAATAAAGATATGCTAGTGCAGCATTCCTTTTAGAGCCAGATCTGAAAGAATGTTATTTTGAATGTATTTTGATCTGGTTTTGGTGTCTGAGTGCCACACAGTTCCTCAGGGAATCAAAAAATGCCAGAATAGTTAGAGTTGGAAGGGCCCTCTGGAGATGATCTAGTTCAACCCCTCTGCCGAGTTGAATAAGTACTGGGTTTAAAATGAGAAATCCCCAAAAGAGAATTCTGGCTGGGAATCCTCTCCTGGCGTAGCCTGGCCAGCTTGACTGCAGCCTGCGTGAGGCCAGCATTCAGGAGGTCCTTCTGAGAAGTCACATGGTGCTGGAAGCAAGTGTTAGGATTGTCTGTGTAGACGTGGTAGAGATGGTGGCTATACAGTCCAGCAGAAGGAGTTCAAGAGGATGACAGAAAAAAAGTTTTTCGTGTCATCTTTCCATCTTTGAGTCCTTCAAGATCTTTCTACACCAGGAAATTATTCCTTTTTCTCCTTGATTTAGTCTTCATAATTTCTCTTGCAGCCTTTCATTTTTGTCCTTTTTGTCCAGAATTGTTAATATTTATAGGGCTGAGAGAGGGTTAGCCACCTTGTATTAATTTGTCATTTTCTATTCATGTGAAATTATTGCATGTATTTACCTCGCTTTCTTTTTGCAAAACTTCAGCATTTCCTAGTGCAGTTTATAAAACGTAGCTTTCTATCTCAAAGCGTAAGCAGAAAAGAATATGCTGAGGTTACAAGTTCTGCTTTAGTTAATTGCAACATTTTGGCTGGACTTTTCACCTAGTGAATCCAGAAATTAAAAAAAAAAAAAATCTATACTTTGATAATACTGCTTTAATTTTGAGGGAACAAAATATTTGTTAAGCCAGGTAGTTTTGCCTTTCTTGCTTAAATCTTGCTGGTGTAGAAGGCAAAATTAATTCCTTAGTTCTGTAAAGGGCTCCAGGGGAAAACATTTCCTTTCATTTTTTGGCACAAGCTTCTCTGATAATGCAATTTCTCCCTAGAATATGAAAAATCTAGAATATTAGCTTTTAAAAAATAGTATTTCAGTCCAGGAAAGACGAGTTTTTGGAGAACGTTGGGAATGTGCATGGACATTTGGCTGAAGGATGAAAAGTGGGAGAAAATGTTTTTCTGCCCTACTAACTAAAGTGCATGTGATGAAGGACTTAATCACTGTGCACTAGTAAAATAGGGGGAGAAAACATTTTATGGTTTTCCATTCAAAGCATTGTATGAGGAAAAAATAAAGATGATTTTCATTTGTCATATGAGTTTGGCCATATTTTTCATGGTTATAGATTAGATGGGCCAGAAGGTTGGACCAGAATAACAGGATGTTTAAATCTTTGATGTAAAATGTTGAAAAAGATGTTTAGGCTTGCATGTCTTTCCTTTGCGGGAAATACAGTCCTTGCTAGTGGTAAGGGTGGTATAATGAATTCCAGCAAATCATTCACTTTCAAGCCATAGTTCATACCAAATATATAAAGTTGGATATCCCAAGCCAGACATACGAAAGCAGAACATCTTTTATTTGGAAGTCTGGGAGTACAATGACAATGTGTTGGCATTTGTAATTCTTTAATGTAAACCAGCAAACTGGTAATGTACTTCTGACTATTTTTTGCTTCAGTTTATTAATGTGTAATCATACTTTACTTGAGCAATGTTTTGTTAAAAATGGTGAAAAAAGTATTATTGGAGAAACTAGCGGAAAATGGAAGGATTCTGGCCCTTATGTGTGATGTTACTGTCACAATACACTCTGCTTCCTTACAAGAACTCTAGAAACACTCAGAAATGGCATGTCTTGAAGGCAACAGCTTGTTAGCTTTTTAGAAACACATTTACAAGGGACTCGGGTTGGGGTGGGGGTTTTTTTGGGAGAAAAGACTGACTAGGGCAGTCTTCTTGAATTGAGAATACATTTAAATTCTGTGTAGTACGCCCATTGAATTCGTGTTGATGTGCTATTATATAATCAATTTTTCTGTAGAGGAAGTTGGTCATTGCTTATGAATATGCAAGTAGAAAAAACTTCTAAATTAACTGATTACAGAAGGTCAGTTAGAAGTGGTCATTCTGTCTAATAATGCCATTTTGTATTTGATTTCATTCTGGACTGTGAATTCTCTTATAATTTATAATTGTACTTTTCTCCAATTAAATTAGTTTAAGTTTGGTACCCTGAAGGTTCTTTCCTTCAGAAGATATTGTTGGGGCAAAGAAATGTCTTTGCACTCAGGATGGTTTTGAAAAGATCTGTTCATTTCCCTGAATGGAAGAGGGCTGAAGATATATTTTCTTTCCTTTTTATTGGTGTAAGTTTCAGCCTATATTTATTTCAAAACCTCTCTTTGTTTTACTCATTCTTTACATTCTTTTATGTGAGTGTTTCCTTGCTATCTTTTATTTCAGTTCCTCAGGCATATCTGCTCTTTTTTAGAGATAACTACAGAAATATAATTCAAATTTAGTCAGCATCTTGAGTCTTTTGTTTGCAGTATAAGTGTTTGTACAGTTTTACATGAACTCTGCCATATACCCATCTTCCCAGAGATGCAGCTTTTACTTTAATAAAGGAACCAAATGAGTGTTCTCATGCTGCTTTTTTGAGAAGAGATAACTAATTTGCAATAATTTTTCTGGTATGGTAGAGAAGTAATTTTGATTTCCAATATCTTATGATTTACGCAATGGTATTCTGTAAATATTATTTTTAGGGACTGTATTTCCGAGGTCTTATAAACCCTCTTGTAGTACAGATGTGAAAATAAAGATGGCAATACTGCTCTCACAACAGTGAGATCCATCGTGTTATACATTGATTTTAATTTGCGGGATTTTGGAAGGGGGAAAATGGTTAGAAGAAAACAGTTCTGCATGTGCCACCCAACGATAAATGCTCAAGGGATGTTAGTGGATGCTGTCCAAAACATTAGCTGTGAAGGTTCTGCCTTTTTGCTGTAGCTAAAATTACTTGTGTTGACAGGAAAGGAAAAACCACAAGAGCTGATAGGAGTGAAAGACTTGCTATTTGAAAGGGACTGTTCAGGTAAAGCTTTAATAGTGGTCTGTTCTCTGGTCCACTGAGGGTCTGAGGAGTTGAGGCCTGTTCACACGGCCATCAAGGCATGGTAAGTGAGTCTTTAGGTAAAGGATGCATGTGCCTATGTCTTGTGGGAGAATTATTCTTGTCTTCATGCTTTGTTCCTTTTACTTGCCATGTCTAGTTAAATATGTACACCTCTGGTAGCCAGCTCCCGGGGAAGAAAGTGCAGTGTACTCACGTGGATTAGCTAATGATTAGTGCATTGGATTCACTAACCCAGAATTTATTACGTGCTGAGGGAATTAAGAAATTCCCTCTTGGATCAGGTAAAAGTATCATCTGCTTTCTGAGACAGGTGTGCTGAGAGGTCTGGAAAGAAACAAAACTTGTTTTAATCCCTTAGCAAAGTAGGACAAGAAATGCTTATGTGTGCCAAGTCTTCAGGAGATTAATTAGATAGTAGGCAGTTGTAGCTTTTAAGGATCTGATTATCGTCTAAGAGAGCTCTGTGGGAGAAACAGGCAGACTCTTTCAGGAAGAGTGCACAACTTTAAAATGTTCTCCTGGGTTTGGCTTCACAGATTCTGGATTTCCTGAGCACCCTTAACTTACCAAGATCAGCTGTCTCTTAACTGCTTCTACAATAGGGAATAGAAAAAATTTGTAGTAACCCTAGGAAGCTGAATTTACTCCTCTTTTGGGTGAACGGTACTTGCAGGGCAGTGTTGCATTTATTCTAGGTGAATGCAGTGTTCTCCATGTGTCAGATTTGCTGAGATCTGTTACAGAGTTGCTTTGGGTACTGGATCATTTATCAAGAATCACACTGTGTAGCCAGTGGAAGAAAAAAGGGAAAATAATTTCATGCAAGACATAAGATGCTTTTCTGAAAGCAGAATTAATTTATTATGTTGTTTTCCAGCTCTGTATTTTCTTGCTAATTCAAGACCTTCAGATATTTGGGATTTCGACTAAGTGTTTATAAGCTATTCTAATTTCTGTATCCAGTTTTCACAGCCTCTTGCCAAAATAAAAACTAAAATAAATACTGACAATCCCAAGCTTTGCTTTGTGCAAACGTTTTTATCTGGTGTTCACAGTAGTAGAGCACACGAGGTCTGTAAATTCTTTGGTTGTATTTGCAATGACAGAAGTGCTCCAGAGTTGAACTGTTTTTTGAAATGTTAAGTTTTGATGTTTGCTTGGGCCCAAAAATGATCATTTCAAGAAGATCACTCCAGAAAGTTGTTCCAGTGGTGCTTTGGGGGAGAAGGATATGAAGAACCTGTGAAAACAAGATGACAAGTAGATGGCATGTAGGTTTACAGTGATTGATTTGAAGCTGCAGCCTGTAGGATGTTTAAGTGCTGGCTGCTAAGAAACTGAAGCCTTTGAAGTTGTTATAACACTCCAGCCCTGCAAATACTGTGAAAAATATCTGTTGATAGAAAGATGTGAGCATATGGTAGATAATTATCCTGTGCCTTTTTCTGTGAGCAATTCCCCTGTGGTGGCCTATGAAGAGTAGAGCAAAGTGGGAACTGAAACCAGATATGTCAGTTTCTGGGCTAATGCTGTAACCACTGGACCAGTATCTCCTGTGTATTTATGTGGAGGATAAGTGCTAATATCACACTGTGATCTTTCTCATTTCAGGTAAAAACTTGTATTGGTACTGATTTTAAGCCACTGTAGGATGCAAGTGGTATGCATGTGGTGTGCAGAGATATAAACAAAATGCAAATCTGTACTTAACATTATTCTTTATGATAATTCTGGATGAAAGATTCTATAGAAATGCATTACCACTGTTACGGGCTTGGGAGGTTTTGTTTACTGACATTTTCTCATGAAAGTTAATTTCTTGCTTAGAAATAAAAAAGTACACTAACTTAAAATAAGATCTTGCTGTTATTTCCTGTAGTATAGCCAGGAAAAACAGTTACAATCTGTCTTCTTTAAAATCACATTCCTGGAAGATATTCTGGCAACCTGGGTATTTAAACACATTTCAAAGAAAAACAACTTCAAATCAATTAGAAATTGTTACCATATTTCCTTTCTGATAGTGTAGAATTATATTTTGCTGCAGACATTGCCTGGAGTTATGAAATAAGCAATAACCTGTGAAAGAGTCTATGAATTAGCAGCTTTATGGAACATGAGGCCCATTGTATTGTGAAAAAAAATGGGGAGTAGGTAATCATGGACACTGAGTAGTTTGCATAGGTTTTTGATTAGCTTTTTTGGAAGGATAAAGGGAAGACTACAAAGCACAAAATGTTCCAGAACAAAATTAAATGTGTTTCTTTGCCAGAAGTTCAATAGTATGGCAGCTTTGGAAAGCTAAACTCTGCAGGGCTGCTAATAGGCCTGAGAAGTTACTTTGTTGGGGGTTTTTCACTTGCCTCACCTGTAAGATCTCACTAGAATTGATACCGTCAGGCTGCAAATTTTCCTGGTCTCTTTTGGAAATCCAGTTGGTGTCATTGCTACTCATTTAAATGAGGTACTGTTGAAATGGCTTAAATTGCACTCTGTGGGTGGCCGTATAACAGCTCTACTCTGCCTTTTATACTGACTTCAAGTGAATTCATTTTCTCAACTCTTTGGTCATGTTTGATTGTCGAAAAACCTTTCCCTGTCAAACTGTTCACCTACTATGCAGCCAACTTCTGTCAGCAGACAGGATGAGGAGCCAGGGAATTCACAGACTGAATTTGCAGCCCGACAAAATCTCTGGGGTTATACTTCTTAGTGAAAATCAATGCTCCTTGGTGAGATTGTTTAACTTAATATCTGGCAGATCATCAGAACAGATCTCCTGAATCACTTGGATTTCTCCAATGTAGACATAGTTTGATGGATGTCTATGGGCTATTAATCGCTGTATAATAATTGAATACTATTTTTCCATTCCTATTGCCACACAACATGAGCTAGAGGGCAAACCTAGTGAATATGCATGCTATTGGTTAATCACTTTAAGGTCTAGATAACTGTTATCTTGAATACCTTGTCCTGAAACTTTGTCCTATAATGAAAAAAGTCAGCCAGGAAAACTTCTGCCATGAAGGAGCATTTAACTTCCTTATGTTGAATTGCTTATGTATGGATAGGTAAATAGTTATTGGCCATCTTCTGTATGACAGTAGCTACAGCTGTGTGGGCAGTGATGTTCTGGAGTCTGGTCTCTATCATATGGAAGTCCTCAGTCCATTACTTTTTCTGAAGGCCTTTTTGGATTCATTCCTGTAGATCATTTTTCATTTATTCCCTAACTGGAAAAATGGGGATTACCCAGTCCTCACAGATGATGTTACCAGGCTTTTGTGTCCACGAGAATATACAGTCATCTTTGGATGCTATTAAAACTGCTGCTAAAACTTCTATACTTCTTAAGATGAGGCAACAATTGATCTTTTTAGAAAATGGAAGTTGCACAAGTTGCAGTATGGCAAAGCCATAAAAAATTGCTGAAATTAAAAACTAAAAGGTTGAAATTAAGATCTGATGTATGAAGTTGCTCCTAGTGTTAGTGGAGGTTATGGGGAGACATGCAAGCAGTGTCTAGACAGAAGAGAATTGTTTAATTGAGCCTTTATCTGTGTGCTTAGAAATGACAGGTAAGTTTTTCAATGATAGGCTGAAAAAATGGTAACATTAATGATGGTGCTGACCAATCTGAGTTGTGCATGTAGGCCTTCATGTGCGATCAGCATGAATGCAGAACTAGTTGCAGATGCAGTTTGGGTTGATTCATACTTGTATATTGTTGTACAGTGGGCCACTTTCAGTCTAACTGGCTAACTATTGAGTAACTTAGAGAGTTTGCACTGCAGAGTTCATTTAAAGATGTCTGTTGGCAAACAAGGCAAGGGATTGTATCCAAGTCTGGATTTCTTTATTTTAAATGCATTAATGATTGTTCTGTTAAATTTTATTAACTCTCTGGAAAGTCTGCAGAAATCTCATTTCGAATTAGACAGGATTTATTGAGTGAAATACCTAACTTAGTCTGTCAGTACCCCAGTCACTGTGATCATTTTTTTCTCTATAAAATTCATTTTATTCACAACTTTATAGCAAATTCATATAAAACCCCTCTCTTTTCAGCGTGCATGTGATTTTGGTAAAATGATAATGTGTAGATTTGTGAGCAAGGCAGAAGATTTTGGTATAAGCCACAGAAAACATTAAGTCTTTTTCTATATACATAATTGCTTGTTATTTCTGTATTTGGGTTTTTCATACTTCTTGGCTTCAGTGATCTGTGTTCTTATTTCCAGGGTTTTTTTAAAGTTGTAACAACTAAACCTCGTAATCTTGAAGTTGCATCAGATTGTAATACTTATACAAGGTCTGAGTTTTGCAGCAGAACTTGAAGCCATGAAACACCAACACCAGAAGCTCACTGTGTTCTTCTAATGTTTTAAATCTTCTTAAATACAATCTTTTAAAAAGCTGAATTGGCTAGAGCTGGAATACAGCCTTCAGACACACAATCAGAAAATGAAGCACATCGGTTACTACTCTTTTTGCTCCAAGTTTAAAGTTTTGCTGATTTCCAAAGTGTAATAGTGAATACAATATTGCATTGCTAAATAAAATCTTACTTAGAAGATCCTTTACCTCTAAAGAAGGTCAAATTACTGTTGCAGGAACACTGCTCTCATCAACTAAAGTGACTAATTGTGTGTCCTCAGAAGAATCTCTATGACGCTGAAATTGTAGCAGTGTAGACACTCTAAAAGGGGTAAACTTGACAAATCAAATTCTGCCTTAGATTTCAACAGTGTATTTTACAGGTAGTTGTTTACTTTCTCTCTGATTTCAAAAATAGATGGAAGATTAAAGAAGG
This sequence comes from Pseudorectes ferrugineus, assembly GCA_008033365.1. Classification (NCBI taxonomy): domain Eukaryota; kingdom Metazoa; phylum Chordata; class Aves; order Passeriformes; genus Pseudorectes; species Pseudorectes ferrugineus. Next base: position 12,187 of record QWTY01025304.1, on the reverse strand, counting down.
TGCTGTTTGAGAACAATATAACACCTGTTTTGACATCCTGTTGAAATTGGATTACGGTAAAGTTGTTTAAAAGTATTTTCAGGTGAATGAACCTAGTGCTTAGGGCAAATAAGTTACACTAAGATATGTAAAAAGAAATTTCATACATAAACATGGCATTGTATTCAGTAGAGTTTGTGTTAAAATTTATGAGTTTAGATCTTCTGAAAAGTACAGTCCTTCTGCAAAGTTAACAAATTGGGTGGAAATCTAGTAGCCAAATGCCAAATAACAAGCACTACAATAATATAATTCTAAAGCAAAGTATGGTTTATATAAATCAGAACTTGTGTTTCAGAAAATTTGTGTAGCTCTTGTATGTTTATTCTTTCATCAGTGACAATCCATTATAATTCATGTATGTCCTGGGTGGGTAGTTGAATTGTTCTTCAGGTGATTTGTTTTTATAACCAGTCTGTACTTTGAAACTTGAGTTTCTGAATGAAGGGTGTTTAGTAAGGATCCTACAGTCAAATCATTCATTTTAATTCCTGTAGCTTTAAGGCAATACAGAATAAACACTGTTTTGATGCAATGTTATGGAATTCTTTGAAAAGAGCACTACTTCAGCTCTGTGCTGCACAAATGACAATGGATTTCCTCTTGCTCTTTTTTTGTTCTGTAGTGTAACGTTATTTAAAAAACAAAAGGTTCAGTTGCATTTAGGTCAGTTATTAAAATACCGTTGGTCATTTCCTTTGACAGAACATTTCTATTGTGTTATACCAATGTCATTAGGAGGAAAGGTTATTCCCACTTGTCTGGCTGATATCAATACATACTGGCATATTACATCCTCTGGCTTTCTGGAAATGCTTTATTTGAGCAGCAGCTTGGGAACAGGAAATTTAAGGTTATATGCAGTCTGGTTTCAGAAAATGTGTTTCCTAGAAGATGCTGTCTACCTGACAGATTTTCTCTAGTATTTTGTAGAATTGGATAAGCTTAAATGGGTTCAAGTTGCAAGCAAGTTTTCACCAGCTGTGGGTGGCAGACAAGGTAGAACAAGGCTTTCAGTCACTCTGTAGTACTTGAGGAACTTACATGAATTGCATTAGTATGTCTCCAATTCACCAATTCCTCTGGAATGTACTTTACCTTTTAAGACACGGCAATTATAATATTCCCGTTTCTTAGGTGTTCCTACTGTCTAGAAGGGGGAGAAAACAGAGTACTTTTACATCAAGCCATGGTCAAATGTGAAGTCTGTGATACTGGGGTGACTTCTAAAGGCAGAGGTTCAAGGATAGCCTTTCAGCCATGCTGAGCAGCCCTTTCTACCAGAGTCAGGGTGAGCAGGAGAATAGAGTACAGTCCAATCCCATAGCTGTTCATGCATGTAAAACACAGCAATACATACTTCATGTTGCTTTCACTGACAAGTTACACTGGTATGTTTTAAGTGATGATGCTGAAAATGAGAAATTGATTTTGGTAACATCTTCATATATATTACTTCAGTGGGAAAAAATACTGAGTTGTGGAAAAAGAAACGCTTGAAATATTAAGCCATTGTACACATACACTGAAGTCTGTATAAAACTGTTCCATAGGGACATATCTAAAGTCATCAGAAATAATAAGTTACAACCCTTTTTAATGGAAATAGCCACCACAACTAGAGATCAGGCTACAAGTAAATTTCATTGTAGAGCTGAAGCAGGGTGCCTGGTAACTGATTAAGCTTTCTATCTGCCTTTCCAGGGTATCAGAAGTTAAATTTGTACACAAACTCATTCATTTCTTTTCAGGCCAGAGCTGTAGTCTCACCTTGCTAAGATCCTGTTTCACTTTGAGCTTTTTTTAAAAAGCTCAAAATAGCTGAGTTTGGAAGGAGCCTTTAGATAGAGATCACTAGCCCAGCTGCCCTGCCTGGGCAAGATCAGATAGATCAGGCTGTCCAGGTCCTTGTCCAGTCAGGTTTAGAGTATGTCTGAGTACAGAGACTCAGCAACTTCTCTGTGCAACCTGTTCTCTTGTGTTTATTACTTTAGGTGTTACACAAAATATAAATTTGTTTATGGAATGTCTGAAACTTAACAGGAAGAAGTAACATACCATCTAATTACACTGAATAGAAATATGGATAAGAAATTTTATGAAGCTACTATATTATATCTTCACTTAGTTGTGAAAAGCAGACATCTTTGCTAGTTCTGAGTTTCTTAACTGTACAATTCATGCAATTTAAAATTCTGTTGCAGCTAGTTTATTGTCAAATGTCTGTGTGATATACAGCCTTCTAGTACCTAAATGGGCCCTCAAGAGAACTGGAAGGGGAGTTTTTACAAGAGCATGGAATGGTGGGAGAAAGATTAATGGCTTTAAATTGAAATAGGGTAAATTAAAATTAGATATAAGGAAGAAATTATTCACTGTGAGAGTGGTGAGGCACTGGAACAGGTTGCACAGAGAAGTTGTGGGTGCCCCATCCTTGGAAGTGT
>QWTY01025300.1:0-20376 GCA_008033365.1 Pseudorectes ferrugineus | reverse complement strand
CTAACTACCTGATATGAAAATGCATAATTTGAGGAGGCGCTTTAGTATTATAGGGCCAGGCAGACTTTGACTAGCCTGTTGTTGCAGTCCCAAGGAACACAAGGAAAGAACATTCAGCAGTTACTGTTGAAACAGGGTGACATGGATCGGAATAGGATAAATAGTTTGTGATAATAGTATTGTGAAAACAAATGTAATTTCACTGAATATCTTCGAAGTAATTACTACTGGTATTACTTAAATTGTTGGGCAGTCTAGGGGTGCTAGCAGAGTCAGCTCTGGGCTGTGGTTTGTGCCATGCACACAATAGGTTGCCCTTGAAGCCTTCTCCTGGGCTATTCCTTCCCCAGTACACTAGATGGACATATTCCACATGACCCAAGGAAGGCTTTTCTACCAGACCTGGCAGGTCTGGTTGCATTGCAGGGAAATGCATACCAGATCAGATAAACCATTCGTGGTGTCAAGAGCATTTGCCCAGACAATGTTTAGGAAGACCCTCACCCTATAGCCCTTGGGGGCATGGATCCCTGAGGGCATGGATCCCGTAAAACACGATATGGCCCGATGCCAGAAGTGGAGGTCACCAGGCTGGTGGCAGTATCTGGACAAAACCAGCATTCCTGCAAACCGGTGTCTGCACAGAAGTGAGAAACAGCCTCTCACTGAGTGACTCTGGGGAAGGAATGTCAGTCTCTCTTTTTGTGCCTCACCAAACCCGGGTTTCCTCTCCTCTCGCTGTAGCCAGTTGTGCTCAGCCTCACAGCATTCGGTGATGTATGTAAGGGCTTGGCAGCAGGAGCTGATTGTTCTTTCAATGCTGTCTGCCATCAGGATTGCTGTCTGTGTCCTGTGATGGTTATCTGGCTTGCATGTTTATGAGCGGGGTGAGGGGCAACTGAAACAACGGGAGAACAGGTAATGGAAAACAAGGACAAGCAAAAGGTGGCAGTTCTACCTGAATATTTGTTAAAACAAGGCTGAGTTTTTAGGGATGGAGAGGAGAGGAGAGGAGAGGAGAGGAGAGGAGAGGAGAGGAGAGGAGAGGAGAGGAGAGGAGAGGAGAGGAGAGGAGAGGAGCATGTTTCAGGAAACAGAAAGGAATGGGGGTGGTGGGAATAATCAGGTGAGGTGGATTGGAATCTCTATAGGTGTTGAACCACAGCTGCCTGAATTTCTTGACTGGCCCTGAGAAACCTAAGCCAAAAGTGTCTGGAGACCTGTGCACTTGTCTATAAGCTGTGGGTGCCAAGACCCCTGCAGTCACATGGCTTCTCAACACCCCTTGGTGACAGGGAACAATGGATGTTCATTAAGCCTGTGTGACCTGTTCCAGCATGGATGCACTGACTGCTGCAGCCAGCCTCGTGCCTCTGTCCCAGGCAGGCAGCCCCTGGTGCCAAGAGTCTCTGCTGACTTTGTATGATCAGTTTAGGTGCACTTTCCTTTGTTCACATGTTTGACTTCATTCTGAAGACCAATCAAATCTGCTTAGTGTGGTTTAAAGAATGAAAGGATTTTTGGAAGCTGCTTAAATGCTTATCTTGACCAGTGAAGCATGCCTACCCCCGTCCTGTGCCAGCCCTGGGAGAGCAGCCAGGTTGGGTAGTGCATCCAGCCTGGCAGACCCTCGGGATCTTCTGCTGGCAGTGGCTGGGCATGAGATTCCCTTGCAAAGCTCAGTTGCCAGTAACAAAACTGGCTTAAAATCTTCCTGCTTGGACTCACGTGTTTGTGAAAATTAGCAGCTTGGAGGAAGTGTTCTTAGTTTGGGCTAATGTGGAATTCTACACACACCTTAATTCTGCCAAAATAAAAGTACCTCACACCTTCTCTAGCTGTGCAGAACCACCTGCTGGTGAAGCCAGGTTATGTTGCTCACTTCCTCCTTGGGGTTCCGAAACTCTGTTAGGATTTATCAGCACGCTGCTCCTTTCTGGCTTGCAGATGGGAAGCTGAGGCATAGTGAGGCTGTACAGCCTCTTTCATGCAGATGCATCTTCCTGACTCCTGGTGTTTAGCCATCAAGGCTAGGATTTTAAACTCCTCATAAGTTTCTTCTAGGGCAATGTGACTCCAAATTCTAACAAATGACCAGTGCCATACCTCACATATCAACTGCTGACCTCAGCCACAGCTTGATTTCTCCAAATACCCCAGGAGAAGCTAGGAATCCAGGATTTGTAGGATGGCTTTGGAGGGCTGTTAATGCAAGGAAAAACAACAATTCTGCTTCTTCAGTTAAGGCCTTCATCAGTAAAGATGAAATCTCCATGACTTACCTGGCACTCCCAGCGTGATGCTGGACTCAGAACCCACTAGCACACATGCAGAAGGATTTTACATGGGCATGATAGAAGGAGTTGTTCAAAACCGGATCTCCCTGCAGTGTACATATGGTTTTCACGGGACAGAAACTTCATGTACAGCTTTGCTTCACTATAACTCTTGCATAATTACTACCCTGGCCTAACTGAGCACAGACACACGAAAAATGTGATTTCATACCTTTAGGAAACTAAAGGTTTGAAGCCATTGTACCCAAATACTAGTGGCTTATGTAAACCTAGGAAAAGCAGACATGAAGGAATTTTTAAAATTTTTCTTAAATTCTGCTTTAGGAAATTTACCCTTATAGTGAGGTGTCATGTATTAATATTTAAAAGTTCAGAGAAATAGCAACAGTCCAGGAATGAAAGTGCTTTTGTAGAGTTTTCTACAGAGTAGCAGGAAAAGTGTCTAATTCCTTATCAATCACATGGCCAAATGTGATAAAAGCCCACTTCTACCCATGTTTTGTTTTCCAAACGCTCCACAACTGGATTTGCCTGGAAGCGGCCTCTCTAATGGAAAGGATCCCTAAGAAAGAAATGTCACTCCCCATCAGTGATACTGTACACAAAGGCAGGCACTGAAAGGCTCAGGAGACACTCCTGCACTCTAGAGCTGAACAATTGATCCTCGACATAGCACTATTAAGAGTCCTTGATACCCACTACCTCCAAGAAAATGTATTGTACAGAGAATTGTGGTTTGTTGTCAGTGGCCTGTGGAAAGCATAATGGAAGTACTTGTTACTATGGATTGTTTAGAAAGGCAGACATTAATGAGAACAAAAGAGCTGCTTATGTGATCAGAAAATGAAAACCCAGTGAAAACAAGAATAACAATGGCATTTAATGAGAAGCCCTTGGGTCCTCCCACACATCCTACCTGTGCAGCTCTGCTCTTGCAGACATTCTTAGCACAATACAGTGCTTTAAAGGTTTGTTATTCAGATGTGTTTGGTCTGGAAGTTGTGTGCTTCTATTTGGAGAATAAATGGTGGATAGTTAGCATCCAGCATCAATCTCAGGTACTGATTCTTATCCTGAATGCAAACGGGTTGTGCACTGCTGGGAAGCGTGCTGTGAGCTGTACCCTTTACTGTCTTTGCTATTGCCAGGACTATCTACTACAGGTGAAAGAATATTAGAGAGGTCTTTTTGTCATACTTTTTTCGTACTTTTTCTTATACTTCTTTGCTCTCAAAACCAACGTGTGTTTTTTTGGATTGTCCTGTGTACCAACAGGAATTAGACTCAGTGATCTTTGTGGGTCCCTTCCAACTCAGGATATCCTATGATTCTGTAATTCCCCTCCACACCCCCCAATAGTTGAAGAAAGCTAGACCAACCCAAATAATATAGACAAGAGCGGTACTTTTCATAATAACGGGTAGAGCTACTGTAATGTGAAATCTCTGCTGAACAGACTTTTGGAGACCTTTGAAACCCATTTTCACTGTCAATGCTGCTGCAGGGAAAGAAAAAAAGACACAACAGCTATGGACTCTGCAAGTGAGGTCTAACATACACTTGTAATGAAAATATGTGAAATGGTGGCAATGGTCAATCACTGAGGGGAAAAGGGGCAGCCTGAGAAATGGAGTTGCCTGACAGTTCACGGCTGTCCCAGCCATGCTGAATTCTCTGCTAGCACATTCAGATCATCCTGGGCAAGAAAAAAATAAGCCTGACTTCCTTTTGCCAAGCCTTTGTAAGTCATTTAAACCTCCAGCACCAGTACAGTGACAGAGTTTGGGACAGAAGAGCTGAGACCCACAGAAGTGCCATCACCTCCCATCTCTGTTTCAGCCGCCCATAGTTACACTTGCACTGACTTATTGCGTGCTGTTTTGACTGTGCTGGCAGTTCTGAGATAATCCTTCAGCACTGAAATATATCCACAGGCATCCTTAAAATACAGTGAAAGGCACTGCTGGCTCTCCCTGCTTCTTGAACAGGTTGAGGGAGGGCTGTACATGAGAGAGCATGGGTCTGCCATGCCCTCCCAGTCCCATTAGCATTTTGTGCAGGAAACTGTAACTCCAACACAGTGGGTACCATTTTCCACAAGAAACAGCTAAATATTTGGAAGAAGGCAGCTCAGCACAGAGGTGCCACCAATAGGCCTCCATCAGTGTAAGTTTTATTGCTGACGTGGTTCAGGTAAGACAGGTGGTGACAAAATGCATTTCTGAGCAAATACATTCTTGATGGGCAGTTTTAATTTTGCAGCTATGAAGAAGTAAAGAACAAACTGTACATGGCTCTGTGTCTTCAGATAAAATTGCTATCCTTAGTTTGCCCTTCCACAGTTCAGCATCAGTGCATTATTGATTGGAATTAGGAAGTTAATAAGGTTTGGGCTAATTAATCAGATGGGTAGGGACTGGAACTGCACTGCAAGGCTTAATCAAGTCATCAAAGCTCTCAAGCCGTGAAGAAGGTAATTAAAGGAAAAGAATGCCGGTTATATAGTAACAGGAATCTAGGAGAGGACAAGAGCAAGATAGAGAAGCTCCATTTTCTTTTGTACACTTTTCTGATATAAATCAGACCAAATGACCCGGGTACAGTGCTCAGCTTCCTATCAGCAAATTAAGTTGGATGAATTTATAAATCATGTCAGAGAGGAATTTAGTCCAGCTAGTCTAATTGCCAAGAAATCTATGTTTGCTTGTAGAAGCTGGGGCTTTTTACAATATCAAGGTCTACCTCACAATCTCTTACTGCCTGGGACTGTTATCACAGGGTTGCTGGATGTGGAATGAAGCAACATGGCTTATAAACCTATTTTTACAAAAAAAAAGTCTGTTAAGGCAATATTGATTATTGTAAAAGCGTTATTCTGTGGCCTATTGACTGCTTACTATAGAAGGCCAAATCTCAAACTTTCTTTACAGAATTGCTTTGCTGAAAGTAATCTAAGCACCACAGAAAACCTCAGTGGTTTCATTAAGAAGCAGGTTTTATAGCCTTTCTGGTTGTATTTTGCAACCCATCTCACATTAACAATAATTCAGACAAGGGTTTGGTTTTTCCTTAAAAGGCCATACAAGAAATAACTACTAATGGCCTAAAAATAGCACATTTATAGTCACTGATGGGTCTAATGTTTTGTGACAACTCACCACAGTGAGCTGAAGTAGCAGGTCACTAACATCCAGTGACAATTTATGTGTTATTTTACTGGAAATTTCAGAAAAAAAAAATTTCAGTAACTTATGGTTAGTTTCATTCTCTTTTCAAAATTAAAACACTCACATTTAAAAGTTTTTATTATAAAAAGAAATAAAATAATATTCTGAAGGAAAATTCAGACAAGTATTTAAAGAAACTGACACTAAAGGAATGAGTGTAGTAAAGGAATAGATGAATTTTCATGAGCTGACATTCTCATCCTATGTTCTTACCTGAGGGGACTTTCATTTACAAGTGCCTAGCAAAAAAAAAAAGCCAACAAAAAAATCCAAGCCAAAACCCCCACAAACATTGTAGTAAAACATTTATAACACAGAAAAATAATGAAGATTAGTGAGCTAGAAAGTATGTATGGACTAAGTATGCTTCAATAATGAAGTAATGGCCTTTAAATATGTATTTTGGAATAGAACAGTTTAAGAAATTAAATTCTGTTTGTGTAGCTCTCTACATATACATGTTTAATAATTAGGGCCTGACGTGGGATTTAGATGTTAGGTTTTTTTGTCTATTTTATTTTCAGCTTTGGAGAGAGATGAAATCAGACTGAATCTGCTTCTGCAGTAGGGGATTAAATCCATATGTTTAAAAGATACTGATTTATAAATTCAGCCTGCAGTGAGTATTCTGTGTATTAAGGAGAAGTGTTCCGGTAATTTTGCCTATGTTTTTAGATGGAACTGAAAGGGGAAAATGCTAGAGCTGCGGTGCATGTATCAAGTTTTGGATTTAAGTTCTGGGTTTTGATGAGCAGTCGACACTCACGAGCACAGGCTTGTCCATTAAAAAGAAAGGAAGCTCTCTGCTCATGCCAAAACCTGTCATGTGTCCCATAGGCAAGTTTGGTGGCGCCTTGTGCAATCATTCATTAATGAACCATGACTTCAAGATATCAGCAAACAGTGCACAGTGTCTCACATCCAGATTTTTAACCTGGACTAAACAGGTTGGGCTTTATCAGGATGATATTGAAACATGTCTTTCTAACACTTGTTGCCTTTAAAATAAAATGAGCCTGTTAATACACAATCACTGATATTAGGAATAAAATGTTACTGAAACCAAAAAGGAAAATTCAGTTATCTTTAATTTCTGTCTGTAAAGAGGACACTCCCTTTAAAGACCTCCTTCTGTTCTACACATGTACACTTATATGCATTTCTAATCCTATTTGCCTTGGAAACCCACAGTAAGAACCACAGAGTAACAGTGGTTTTAAAGAGTTACATACTGGAAAATATGACTAAAAGTGAAGACATCTTTACATACATTGCTGATTAACACTTCGGAGAAAGTATGCAGAAAATGGCATCAGCTCTGCTGTTCAATGTTTTGGAAAAAGGCTGTAAGAAATGTATAAAGTCTACTGGCTAATATTTTGGTGGAAATATAGGAAATATATTAATATCTCTTTCATGTGAAATGCTACGTATTTCATGAAGCATCCTTGATACACTTCAGAGGCATGGAAAAAAAAAGGAAGAAAAGCCTATATTTTTATAAGTTCAAACAAATGTGATGTCCAGAAATAATTAAGGTTTCCTTCACATATAAGCAAAACAAGGACATAAGATAATTTTTATCTTTCTTGGGAACTAATAAATTAAGTGCTGGTTCAGATCTAAGGTAAAAGAAATTGTATCTCTGAATGATCATTTCTCCATGTTCAGTGAAAATATGAAAACAGACATAGAAAACTACTACTTCTGATACTTCTTCAAGTTTCCTGCCACCTGCGTTTTAAGGATTTCATGAGGTGAGTTTGCATTCAGCTTTTTTGTTAACACAGTCCTTGAAGGAATATTTCTAGTGTGAGTTTATCAAGTTGTTTTTGGAGCAACTTTTACTACTGTCCCAAAAAACCCCACCACAGCAATAGATGTAATTATACTCTGTGGGAAGGGTTCTTCTTTTTACTGCTTTTTAAACTTGCTCAGAATAATAAATAATTATTCTCAGAATAAACAGAATAATATACTTCAGACCACATGTGCTACAGGGAGGTAATTCCAAGGTTTATGTGAATGGCTTTAAACTTAACCAAATTTCACTTCACCAAATTTCACATCACCAAGGGGGGGAGTGTGCCCATATCTATGTCTCCACAGCAACAAAGCAGCTGTTTTATCAGCTGTAAATGAGGGGTTAATTAACAGCACAGGTTTCCACCAGCACCGGGAAATAAAATGTTTCAATTGCAAGTAGAGTAATTCCTTTGCCGTGTGCCAGGGCCCTCCTGGCCTTATGAAGCCATAGCTTTGGCAGTTCACACTCAGGATTCATTCATCTGGACTCTGATGGGTTTGGTAGCATAACCACTCACCTTTCCTGCTTGGATGTCAGGTTCCCAGGGACTTGACATCTACTACTGGCTCATCTTTCATGGATCACTGAACAGCTGGCACCTGGTGCCACCACGAGTTATATTCTAGACAGCAGTAATACCGAACTGAAAACCTCAGCAAACATTAGCAGTCCCTGAATAATCCAGTTATTTCACCAATTTTTGAGTAACACTAATGTACATAATCTTCACCCAAACAATTTCTCAGGTAGGGCCAAACCCTCCTTGCATGCATTTTCACGTGCTCATTTGAGGGAGAAGTGCAACTGATTTAATGAGAAGTTCAGAAGTATAAAGACTGGAGGCAGAGTGAAGGTGTTTTGAATTTCGACCTGCATATAGAAACAGTAATGCCCATATGTTCATTCTGCCTGGTATGAAGGATATATGGCCTAATGCAAAACCAGTGCTCAGGGACTTGGAGAAAAGAAAACTGGCATATGAGGAAATATTAAGCTCTGAGAACACCAGCAAGATTTGCATTAGCCAGGTTTATAGTGAAGATGACCAATAGGTGTTTGCAGTTTGAATTGATCTAAAGGGATAAAAAGCAAATGCATCAATCATGAACATAATTGCTATTGCTGGAATCGTGCAGGGTCTATAGGCAGCTGATACATGAACGCAAGCGCTGACACCATCGTACATCATTAATGCTGAGTTTATCACAGCAACACCAATAATTGCTGCAGTCTTCTGTCTCAGGCAGACAGGGCTCAGTGGTGTGAGCTAGGAGAATGGGAAACTTGGAACAGTGAGAAGCAGAGATATTTCACATCAAGCAGACTTCTAATAGAATCATAGAATGGTTTGAGTTGGAAGGGACCTTTAAAGGTCATCTAGTTCCAACCCCCCTGCAATGAGCAGGGACGTCAGACCACGTTAATCATTCATTGCCAAAGTAGTTTGAGAGTTAGCCTTTCAAAATTACAACCAGTTACTTCTGTCTTTGTTGCTTTGGAAATATCCAGCGCTTGTAGCATGGGGTTAATGATTTTTCCTGTTCATGCCTAGTTTAATGATGGTATTTGCTTCTTCCTCCCAGTTTCCTTCATAGAGAGAGCTATCATCTAAGTGATTCGTGAAAGACCATACCCAGTTTTAATAGGGCAGTTGCAAATAAAGTAATAATTTATTGTCTTGGAAAGACTTTTATACTTAAATATATAAGAAAATAGGTCTATTATCTTCAGTATTAATTTGTTTTTTAGAATCACTGGGCTTCTAACAGAGTGGAAACTGAAATCTTTCACTGAGTCACTGAGAATTGGGTAAATATCCCTCTTGTTTGTGAAATGAGGACATAATCCATTTAATCCTTCATCTGAGATAGGTTGGTTACGTGAGCTGATACCACCTGATATTGCTCTGGAGGTGCCAGTAGCATAACAGCTTTGTGCTGGGTCCTTGACAAGACTGTTTTCACTTAAAGAAGTGTATTAGCTCCTCCACTGTCTCCTCCATTGCTTCAAGCAACAGAAACAATGACTGCAGTTACACTGGTTGCTTGAATGACCTTCAGGAAAGCAGCTATTTTTAATTTTAGTATAAGTATTAACGTTACTGTCAGTATTCTATTCCAGGACTGGTATGGACTTTGCAGTTTCATGAAGAAACTTCATTTTCCTTAATAAGAAAAATGTTCATCTCTTAAATTCTTGAGAGTTGGTGAATATAATTTTGTTAAAGCATCTGATCACACTTACGTAATACTCCTCACACTACTTTTCCTTAAGGGAACAATGATATAGCCTCTTATTCAGTGTCTTTATTTGAAATGCTTTAGGCAAAGACACCTTAGTGACTAGAGAGCAGCTCTCTTCCTGGCTATATGATAGGTAAAAGAAGATCTATGTTACTTAAGCAGTGCTATTGTCCATCAATAAAACAAGGTACTTGTGCTCCTGGGTGCCCACGTAAATGTTGCAATGTTGTACCTTATGGATCCTTCTTCCCAACTCCAATGCTTCATGTTAAAAAGTTGGGTTCATACCCCCTAGACTCAAGAGTGTAGGTTTGAAGGATCACTCCACTGACTTACGGTAAACCAGGGTTGTGGTGGGACCATGGAACCGACTTTTTTGGAGTCAGCATAATGAAAACCTGTACTTGGCTCACGTGCTCCAAGTTAGAAGTTAAACTTCCACTGCTGTAGGCTGGACAAGGGATAAAGTCAGTCTTGATTAATTAAAGGCTTTACATCTTCATTGTTATTATCATGTATTAAAGTTCTGTTTCTTACCAGTCATTATTTGTTGTATGTTGATATCATGTAATAAATTTGCACATTGTCATTATCCCATCTCTAAGAATCGTGTTTTTTAACAAAGGTTAACAGTAAATCACTTAGAGCTGAGAAACTTGAAACAGTTTGAAATGCTGTGATTTGTCACAGCACTCGATTTTGTAAAAGATGGGCTGAAGGAACAGATAAGCTAATATGCTCAGCAGGAGCCAGACTTATCAGAGGGATGTTTTGCCATTCAGTGTAGTTTGATCAAATAAACAGTAAGAATAGACGAGAGGAAGGGAAACAAGCCAACAAACAAACAAACAAGATTTAATTTAACTCACCATTTTTGCTTTGGAAATGTTATTTTCTACAAGTTACTTCAACTGCATTGAGAAGACCTAGCAGTCTGGCTGGAACACTTAGTATTTAGTATAATTCTTAGAGTTAGCAAATTTTAAAGTGCCGCAGAAAGGGGGTCCCCTTAGGGTTGAGAATGGCGTGCCAATAGTATGTAGGACAAAGCTACTTATGCCTGAAAGATCCCTTCTTGAAGGTTAGTATTGTGTGACAGGATGGACAAATACTCAGATATCTTCTTCCCCTGTGGGAATGACTGCAAGGCTGTTGCTGAGGCAGTGCAAGGGAAAAGGAAAGGGAGAAAAAGTGTTCAGATTTTTCTGTGTATAACCTTTTTCCTGTTTTGTATTCAACTGTAATACTAAGTGAGTTTGTCCATTAAGGTGTAGTAGGACATTTATTATGTGGTGGTCACTTCTAAAGATAAATCCTTTATCTTTCGGAATTGATGCTTATTAATGTTGGCCTAATTGTGATCTTAAGCTGTCACTCATTTATTATTTATCTTCAGACCCTTTAACCTGCTTCTCTATCCATTTTAACAAACAAGGCCACTCTGGAGGATTTGCTTGGTCTAAAACACATGCAACTTTCCAAGTTGTAGATGGCTTTGAGTGTTAATATCCAGCAATATCTCCTCTTTGTAAGAGAGGTTGGCTTGTTGTATTAAGTGGAAGTTTTGCTGAGCCTCTTGAGAAAAGGCAAGCACAAGGTTTATTACACTGACTGCATTAAACCCCTTTGTCTTTCCTTCTACAGTAGTCTTGCTGCTGATACAAGTCACAGTGCTGGCATATGGGTGCTTTTTTATTAGTTTTTAAAGCAATTTTTAATTTGCTTAATGTTCAAAAAATCAGGTCAGTTCTCCAGTGTCATGCAGACGATGTGCCTGTGAGCAGCCCCGTTAGATCAGCTAATACATACACTGCTAAGGGAGCGGTGTAACACTGAGCAGGAACTGGAATGAGTGGAGAAGAGGGGGATATCTTATACGGTCACATCGCTTGCCATTCAGTGATGGGGAGCCACGGACACTTGTGCCAGCTGTTACTGGGTCCCAATTTACCATTGCTGTTGGGGATTTACTTTATCAGACATATGAGCCAAACAAGCTGGATTTCGAAGCTGTACAGAGTATGTTCCATTCACACTGCCAACGTTAAGCTATAGCTGTTTGTTGAAATGGCAAAAATGGAAATGAGCTCCTAAAAGGTTGCATTTAGGATACCCTGGGAACTTTATAAATGTGTTGTTCAGTTCTTAGTATCATGGGAAGATGTACCACTGAAAGACATCTTTCTTGAAAACCAGAGGTTGCAGGAACTGACACTTTAATTTTGTTGGAACACAGTGCAAAGTGATGTATTTTACAGTGTTTCCCATTTTTAACATATTCTGAAGGATTTTGTGTACTATTTAAATATATATATATATTTTCTTATATTCATACATTACATTTCACTGCTTATTTTTAGTATAATGGTGTACTTTGCTTCTCAAATTTCCTTTGAACATGATCTAAAATCCACTTTATGGACAGTTTAAGGGGTAGGAAAAGTAAATACTGCATTTTTGTTTAATTTCAGAAGGATGAGACAGACCCGCCTTGCACCTACATGCTTTGGCTGCAGAGCTGGCTGGCTCACCAGAGTTGAGTGAGAGGGTAAGTCAACATGTAAATAACAAAGATGGTTGGACCCAGTATGGGGAATGAGGCAAATTCCTGAAAATTCACCCACATTGGACAGAACCGTACAGTGGAATCAATTGCTTTTACCTGCTTCTTCTAAATTTGTGGTGGTTTTGGACTTTGCAGGGTTACTTGCTCTTTACACGTTAGAAAATATCTCTGACACCAAACCAGTGTGATCTTCATGGGGATTTGTCATTTTGCTTTCCAGCTCAGGGATATCTGTAATAAAGGCTGGATAAAATACCCAATAATCTCTGCTATGGAAAATTGCTAAACAATGTTTCTTCCCAACCTTCTTTTCCTCAGTGAGGTGAAACCAAGTATTTTTAAGAGAATAAACGAAATCAAAATCCAATTTCCTTCCCCTCAAAAAAGAAGCAAACAGGGTCAAGAGAGATGTCAAGATATGATATGATCACTTAATGCACATGAAGTGAACTAAGGGTTACTTGCTATCAAAAAAACCAGTTTTGCCCCTTCATTCCTGGTTGTGCTCCGCTTTCTTTGTGCTGGTATTGATGATTCTTGGATTCCCTAAAAACAGACAATTGAGAGAGCAGAAATTTTTGTAGACTTAGTATTCACCCATGAACATGGAGCCAAGGAAATGTTCCTGATGCTGCAGATAAGCAGGAATTTCATGAAAAAGTCTTTGCAGGAGCTACATGAAAGCAAACAGATGTTTGACAAATTTATCTGTATTATGAAATTACACAGTTTTTATCACCCAGCAAGCAAACTTTTATTTATTCCAGGTGGAAAGCTCTTGGAGGAGATTGAGGAAAATTGATACTACTCCTCTTGTAGTAGCCCAGGGCTACTGCAAAGCAGGGGCAGAGGAAGAATAGGTCTTCAACATCCCAGTCAAGTGTCCTAATCACTGATCTATTCCTTAGTCTGGGCTGCAGATGTCTCTCCAAATTTCTGTGCTGGAGAGTCCTTTCCTGGTAGAATTTCCTGGAGGGGGGTACATTCCCAGGTAATGACTCCAACTCCACAAATTAGCATGAGGTTTAAGAAACAAAGCAAAACAAGAAATCCAGAAGTTTGGTTAGAAAATTCCTCGATAGTTGCCAGTTGAGACCAGTGTTTTTTGTAAAGATATTTGGCAGCTGCTGAAAGGTTGCAGGAATGTCACTGACCATACAACATCAACTAGAGAAGCCAGGCAAAAGGAGGGAAATTGGTGCTGTGCAGAAGTAACCCAGCCTCAAAACACCTTGACTCTCTTCTCCTGCACATATAAATGGCATAGTAGCAAAATTGTGACTGTAAGGAGAGATCCTCACACTGATCAATTAATCCTTGACCCGTTTGCTTCTCTAGGTGGTTCTTTGGGGACTGACAAATAATGGATTCAATATTTGGATGCAATCAACACTGACATTATGAGAGTTAATAAAACTCATTATCCTCTGGCTGTTTGCTCCCCATGGCAAGGGAAAGGATGGTAATTTAACATTGTTTTAATTAACTAACATTCTAAGTAGCCATAAGCTTGTGCCTCCAGTTAATGTATTAAAAATGGAAACAAAATTCAAAGTTGTTTGTAAAGCAAAAGGCTTCAAAATTATGCTACTAGCCAAGCAACCAAAATTATGATGTTTCTCTATTTTTGAGAGCTTGCCTTTGGGAGATTGTTTTAATTTCCCTTTCTTTTTTCTTTTTTGTGCAATAAAATAATGGAACATTATTTTTCCTAGTGTAGAAGCTATTTGAAATGTTTATTACCTGTTCTTTTATGAGTAAGATGTGTACAGAAGCAGAGATTTCAGACATTTGGCTTATAACCAGTAAGGAACAAAGTGAAACGAGCAAATGGCTCAGGAGTTACACATGCGTGCAGGTAGGTTTGCGTATAACTGCAAGAGAAAACTCTGCTCCTACTGGATCTGAAAGCAGAGGAAAGGCTTTTTAGTATCTATAGGTGCAGGATGAGGGATCTGTCTCTGTATCTGACTGTGCTATACACCCTGTGCAAACATTTACCTAAACTTTAATCACTGCAAGCTAAGTACCTGCAATGAGTTAATCGTGTATGTCCTTCTTGCAGGCAGGCACTGTGGACATCCTCTTGTCCCACCTGGTTTACATGTCTTCCTGGGGTGGGAGGAATATCTCTGTGAGGGTGCCTATTCCGTCTCCACTGGCTGTGGAGAGAGTCCAGGTGAGTGGGTCAGACTTAAAGAAAGGCTTATCTGTTGGGTGGCTAAACCAAAGCAATTCCCAGCCTTGTGTAGATGGGATTACTTGACTACTGATTAAACTTAGGGCTCTGATTAAGGAAGCTAAACCAGCAGCTTTCTTTGCTGTCTGTCAAAATGCAAAGTCTGTGAGCAACTCTGTAGATGTTGTCCAGGGAAAGGCTCTTGGTGTATACTGACCTCACTGTGCATTCAAACTGGCAGAGGATTATTGCTCCCTTGGGTCATTATTTTGCACTTGTGAAAATTGCATAAATTCTGCTGCTAAAGCAGTGTACCCGGCTGTGGATTTCAGCATTGTCCCTTCCCCTTAAGAGACCAAAAAGTACTGGCTGGGGAGACTGTCATGACAGAATGCTTGTTCCCTCACCACATCACTCCACAGCCACTCCAACACCCCACTTTACA
The DNA here is from genome assembly GCA_008033365.1 of Pseudorectes ferrugineus. NCBI lineage: Eukaryota > Metazoa > Chordata > Aves > Passeriformes > Pseudorectes > Pseudorectes ferrugineus. Next base: position 5,612 of record QWTY01025300.1, on the reverse strand, counting down.
GATATATTGCTACAATGGTGGCAATATAGTAATACAGATATTTTCAGAACAGATTAAGTTAGATGAACACAAGACATCTTATGCACACGACCATTGTATAACTACAAATAATACAAACATAAAAAACATATTAAAAACTTGGGTGGCACTGGACATTCAAAAGTTATCAGGACAGCATGTTTTAAAAAGCTGCTGCCTCCTAAATGAAGGTTTTAACTTTTAAGATACTCAGCTTCTGCACTGCAACAACATAGGAGCACATGACTATTCTAGCTGTGTATTTCAGCTGAAAACATGGCAATTCTTACCTGGGCTGATATAATTTAAACTGTTCCAGGTAGATGTTTTGTCTTTCTGGCCATACCCTCTCTCTGGCTAAATGTGACTTTTTAATTTCAAACACCTCTTCTACCAAGGCCAGCCCAGTACCCAACATTTGGCAACGTCAGTGGGTGCCATGCCTTAGCGAATTTTGTCCTAAAGACACTATCACAGAAATCCTGCCAAGGCTCCTAAGACGTGTGTAACTGCCTTGGCGATCCATTACATTAGATAGTTCCACTTAGAGCTACGAGCTAAATCTTTGGGAAATGAAAAGTCAGCCTCATTGCAGTGACTTCAGTATGTCTGCAGAGATTTAAACCAGAGTATCGCACCCACTGCAGATTAAATATGTGTGTTATTTATAAGCACAAATACACGGTTGTTTGTAAATGAATCTTTGCAAACTTCGGTTTTGCATTAAAAGCACACTTTGCAGTCCATTCTGCGTTTGGATCATCTGTCACCGTCTCTCTGCCTCCCCCGCGGCATTCCTGATCCGTTCGTTGATAAACACCTCATGGACATCAGGGAAGAGAGATTTATCCCTCGGCAAGTACGAACTCTTTATTTACGCTGTCTACTGATAGGGCTGCAAATCACGTGGAGCGTTTTGGTATTTCCATGGCATAGGAAGTCTCAGTACCGATACTTTACAGTACCAATAAAAAATTCTTTACTCTCATGTACATCAACGATAGATATAATGCATTAGACTGAAACTGGCAACGAAGCTGAAATCCAATTGAAGTCAGTTCTTTTTATATGTTGTTTCTGTTTAAGGGCTTTAAGACACTGCCAATCACCTCTAATTGCTCTAAACAGTCTGCATTAAGTGTGATTACCCTGTTGAATTCCCACTGTTGTTAGGGTCTTTATTTTAGCAAAAAGTCTAAGCACTTATCAGATCTTCCTAACAAAACACTTTAGCTGCAGCCCAATACCTTAACCCTGCTGTGCTATTGTCTATTTTCAACTACATCCTGTGTCTAACTATGCCATCTTTGATGGATCTATGTAAATAAGGACTGAAAAGCCCCACTGAAACCTTTTGTTAAGTAAATACGGAAATTCAAATAAGGACAAAACAGAAATGATTTCATCATAAAGCTTGTGTACGCCCCAGCTTTTTCCAGCATTCTTATATAAATATCAGTGAGACAAATTTTTGGTCACACAGGCTTTTGCAATCTAGTGCTTCCAAGAGCTGGAAGATATGGTCGAACAATAACACAGAAATACAATTATAAATGACAGGACTGTATTTTAAATATAGAGGAGGGGTGAGTGTATACAGAGATCTTGTTTATTTAAAATTTTTCTGATGAATCAAAAGATGCAAAGTCTTGGGGCAGAATACTGCGCTTCGCAAAGTCTCAATTGATTTTTCCTCATGCGCTGTTCTCTGGTAAATGTTTGCATTACCATTTCCTCAAATTTGGGAAAATAAGACAGGCAAGCCTGAACTTGCAAACTTGGTCAAGATAAGCACAAATAAGACTACAGAAGCTTCAAGTTCATCTACAGCAGTGGTCTAACTTAGGGATCAAGGTTTCCTACCCTGGCTCCCACAATAAGAGAAAAGCGGATTTTAAATCAACTCATACGATTGCAACAATTCTGGTAGGAGAAATTAGACACATATAAAGATCCTCTGCTTTCTTTGTATAGGTACTCTACTTGCTGTCAGAGCCAGTTTGGGAAGCTCCTGCCTCTTGTGATTTTGTTCACAGCATTGCCCCACAGAGTTGCATTAGTACGCTATGGCAGGCTCTAACCTGTGGAACACTGGAAGCAAATTGTGTGAAGTCAAGAGGGCTGAAAAAATGAGAACCAGAAACTTCTCAAGACCTTTTCACCCCAGAGAAAATGGCAATATAACTGCATTCACAGTTTCATATAAATGGTGCAAGTGCTCTCGCCATCCATTCCTTCTCTGCTGTCATCACCTGCCTTCAGGGGCAGAAGTTCCAGTATGGAAGAACCTGAAAAGTCTCTAGGACAGCACCATGGTTTGTCAAATCCCGTAGCTATAGATAACTGCCTTAGCTTAAACCACTGTTGTAACAAATGAATGAGAACTCAGTGTTGTGGTAGCTTAGACCACCGGTGTAATCCACAGATGGTAAACTCAAGGTTGTCCTGGGTATTTGGTGGCTCCTGCTGGACTCTGTGGATATCAGCATCTGGCTAGTTCAAAGGTAAAGGTCTATGCATGCGGCTGAAGCCACAATTCTGATTGAAACACAGATTTATCCTTAGAAAGGAAATGTACATGAGCTCATATTTTTTAGTTCCACATTTTTATTGGAATGGGTTTGCTTCTTTAATCACTTATCTCAGATTGTGTCTCTCTCATCTAATTTATCTACTGCTCATCTCTAATTTAATTCTACCTACTTACAGTAGGATCTTCCTGCTTCCACTGAGAGCAGGACCTCACTGGGTGTTCACCAGGAGGCCACAAGCTCCCTCCAAGTTCTTAGTAGTTTTATTCTGACTTGTGTCACAACCTTTTTCCCATCAAAATATTTAATGTGGGGTTGCAAGCCTTTAGCCCACTACCAACAAATCATCTGCCTATTTAATTTTTGAAAAAGTGCACATGGACTCGTTGCTAATGCTCCTGATCAAAAACAGAGAGGAACTTCATTTCACAGTAGAAATGTAGAAATATTTCCCTTAAAGGACTTCAGTCCTCCATGCTCATTGCAAAAAAAAAAAAAAAAAAGTAAGTAAGAAATTATCAGAAAAGAGTCTGTTTTATTTTGACATTTAAAAGATACACTGCAAGTATTCTCACGACTGTCACAGGAAGTAGGTATACTGTGTTGTTTTGGTCTCAAACTCAGCAGTGAGTGGTTATAATGTATTTTAAATGTGCTATCAGTTAAGATACTCTGTGGCTTCTTATAGTGAGTAGATTAGCACCTTATAAATCAGTACAGGAACCAGAGTTGGCCTAAAGGTATTGGGAGAACACAATGCTTGAGTGTCCCCCGTCCCAGAGACCTTTCAATGCAAATGGATAAGATAAGTGCACAGGGAGAAAAAGGAAATCATGAGACAGCACAGTTAGCTGTGGGATGACAGCAAACATTGTTAGGTACAGTGGCTTGGGGGGAGCAAAGCAGAGGGAAAGAAAGAGGATTAGAACAAAGAACCAATGAGCTGAACAAGGTAAAAATACGCACACAGTTGAAAATATGCACATCCATATGTCTCTGGATGCTTAGTGACCCCTGCTTTGGCTGCTTTTGTGATTCCTTCTACTGCCTGAATCATGCAATATGAGTAATATGCATCGTATTTTCTACTGCTTGTAAAATGGGTGTAGGAGTCCATGAATGCTCTTTTTTACCCTCCTTCTCCCATTAGTCCTTCTTTTGACTTTTTATTTTCCCCCCAGGAAGTATCTATCTGTTGGTATTAGGCCACAGCCCTTGTTCAGGAAGTCATGCCTTCTCACACATCAGCACCTTGTGCAGTCTGGTACTTTTGTTACTATTTCTTCTTCTTATATTAAGCTATATTATACATGAAGCTTTTTGTTAAAAACATTAAAGATGCCCTATTTGATAACTTTACAAAGCTAAGACATATTCAGTCTTTCAGTTCTTTCAATGATTACATTGCTGTAATCACGTTTCTAGAAGGGCTAGCATAGACACTAACTTACTTTGTGTTGGATGAAGAGTTCCTTTATTGCCTGGGCATTAAACCCTACATGAAATCAGGTGTCATTCATTCACATGGAATCAGAAACATTCATTCCTAGAGAATCTGCCCCATGCCATGCTCAGGCAGTTGTTGGTTACAACCACCCAAATTGTCCTTCCATAACTTCTTAGTTCTTGTCTTTTATGGCTGGAGGTGATATTGACAGCTATTTTGGTGGGCTCATGGTTTGAGAATGGACTGCACAGCTTCCAACTTGAGCATGCAGTCATATCACTAGTATTTCAAAAAACCAAGACTTTCCCGTTCCTTGGGAGGCAAGTAATATTTTCAGGTAAAAAGTGCTACACAAGGCCTTATTCACATGAGCCTTCTGGGTATTTTCACTACACTAAGGATTTCTGACCATGTGGGGCAAATGCTCCTTGGAGGTTCTCCTTTTGTGTTGGTGCTCATCAAAAACAGATGTGCAGGAAACATCCTTTTAAAAGTTATTTCAGGGCCTGCAGTAATTTGGAGATCAGAGATGACTTTAAAAGCTGATTAGTTCTTCTGAGTGCCCTAATTCTCTCTACAAGATCATAAATGTACAGAATTTTCTTTTGGCACCCTGACACCTCTTGGCACAACTTAGTGATCTATTGTTCTCATTTCACAGAGAATCTAAGCCCTATGTTAGCACCTGCAGTCATGAAAGAGAAAATAACATTACATGTTATGATGCTTCTTCCCTGTTTCGCCCTGTTGTTTCTTTGTGATATGGCAGGAACTGAAATAGAAGTTGCAAGCTCTGAGTGATCTGCTTAATAAACACTTAGTGTGAATTCATAAGTAGTCCCTGGAGCGTACCATAAGGAGGAGTACGACGTGAGTACACAGTTGTGATCTCTTTCACCTGAATTGCAACAATAATTGGGACTAATTCTAGAAATGAAGTGCAGTTACTTGCTATTCACCAAGAGAGCTCACAGTCTTTCAAAACACACCCTGAAGTTATCATGACTTAAAATTATGTAATGGACTATAATCTGCCATATTCTTAGTTGTAGTTGTTGAATGTGGCCACTAAAGATTTAAAGTAGCTGTTAACTATTAGTTACAGGTATTTATATTCATATATATATATATATGTATATGAACATATATTTATATGAATGACCAGCTCTCTTTCTGCCTCCCCAGTTCAACCTCACTAAAAATATCCTCCACAAAAGTAGCTACTAAATAATTAAAAATTAAAGACCCACCACAAATTATGACAACTCAGGTGCGAAGATTGTCCACAGAACCAGTACTATGGAATGTAATTATTCTCATAAAATTTAGAAAGGATAATTATTTAAGCAACCTTGTCTAGTGGAAGGTGTCCCTTCCCATGGTGGGGGATTGGAACTAGATGATCTTTAAGGTCCCTTCCAAACCAAACCTTTCTATGATTCTATGATTAACCAAAGGTCTGATGCTAGACTTGAAGACCTCTTTGTACCACTAAGCCTAGTTTTCCTTTTATTTTCCCAAAAGCCAAGAAGTCTTACAGACTCCAAACATAAAATATCCAACTAGTTGATCAATAGGATTTTATCTTCCTGTCCATGTCTGCCTGGAAAAGGTGT
>QWTY01025298.1:0-12591 GCA_008033365.1 Pseudorectes ferrugineus | reverse complement strand
GCTTTGCCTGGCTGCTGAGGGGATGTACTGGCAACATTTTGGTAGCCAGGGGTACAGGAGCAACTTCTGTGAGAAGCTGCTAGAAGCTTCCCCCATGTCCAAGAGAGCCAATGCCAGTTGGCTCCAAGATAGACCCACTGCTGGCCAAGGATGAGCCCTCCAATGATGGTGGTATAGCCTTTGGGATAATGTATTTAAAAGGGGGGAAAAAACCTTAAATACTGTGCAATTGCAGCTGGAGAGAGGAGCGAGAATATTTGAGAGAAACAGCTCTGCAGATACCAAGGCAGTGAAGAAGGCACACATTCCCTGTCGCCCTGAGCCATTGAGGGGGAGGAGGTAGGGAAAATTGTGAGTACAGTTAAGCCTGGGAAGAAGAGAGAGGTGGGTGAAAGACTTTTTAAGATTTAGTTTTTATTTCTCGCTATCCGACTCTGATTTGATTGGTAATAAATTAAACTAATTTCCTCAAGTCAAGCAGTTTTTGCCCATGACAGTAATTGGTGAGTGATATTTCCCTGTGCTTATCTCAACCCACAAGCCTTTTATAATATAGTGTCTCTCCTGTTCAGCTGAGGAGAAGAGTGACAGAGCAGCTTTGGTGGATACCTGACACCCAGCAAGGGTCACCCACCCCACCACAGGAAAACCACAGCTGGTGGGGAAGGCCAAGGTGTGGGAAATGACACTCTGTGGGATTAGCTATGGTGTAGAGGTCAGGGAGATGAGCCCATGGCTGTTTGCAGACCCCTTGGTCTTGTTATTCTTCTGGGTGATCTCTTCCAGTATAGCTCTGTTTTTGGGTACACTCTGGTCAGATGGCTTTGGCGTTATTTTTTTACAAGAGCCTTTTGAAACTTATCAAGTGAAGTCACAGAAAATTCACAGAGTTTTATGTCCCAACATAAGCTGAGGCAAGATATTAATTTGACAGCTGGACTCTATTGATTTTAAATTCCAAGTGTAAGTGTTGTACTTTGGGGCAGGGTGCAGAGCACAGATGCTGAACCTCTGTTAATGTGTGAAACTCTGCTCAGCCTTGACTGTTAAGTGACAATTGATGCCTTTGTCCTCAAGTAATGGTGCTGACCCTGCAGGCAAACAGCCTAAGTTCTGGGTCTGGGTTCATTTAACATTGTGAATCTGAATGTTTGCCCTGCCAGACTAGGATCTGTGACAGTTTTTCATCTGTTCAGAATTCTAGGCTCTAACTAGGCAAAAGAAAACCTTGCTGTTTCTCAAATGATGGTGAAAGCCCAGGTTTTGGACTAATTTCTGCTCTGAGGCTTTCAGCACTTTGAAATCTCCTCTCCCCCATGTCAAGATAATTTGGGCATTGAGCCTTCCTGTGTAGTCTGAGGAGAAAGACTGGCACCTCTCAGAGGCTGTGCAGCACATGTGACTAACATTATGCTGAAGTGAGATGAAAGCAGCTGTCTGAGGCTTGGCTGTAAGAGGGAAAGAGGTGGTTGCCTGGGGTGGAGAGAGCAGACCTTGGGCAGATGAGGTGCAGAGCTGTCCATCCCCCTGGGGCTGTTATGGCTTTCTTAGGTTCTGTCTTATGCTCAGCTCTAACACTAACTTCTGGCTCAGCCTAAGACCCCCACCTCTGGTCCACAACATATTCTTAGCATTGATCTCTTTATTGCTCCAACTTGCCTTTGGTCCACAGTTCCAGCCCTACTCCAGTGGGTAGGTCACTGAATGTGATTCAACTTTTGCATGGAAAACAACAGTCATGTGGGGCTTATTCTCCTCTCCCTTTGTCAGTGAGGTATAACTGTTGAAATCCAATTAGGTGCACTGGGACAACCAGCCTGGTCCTCTAATGCAAATCAGGACATTTTCCTTGTATTGGAAGGGTTAATGAAGATTGTCTCGGTTTGAGACAAGTTTAGGGGGAAACGCCCTGGAAGGGACGTCTCCTCCACAGAAGGCAAATTTCAGCACTCCCTCCCCCACCGACACGAAAGGAATTTCTTGGATGAAAGTGAAAAAAACTATTTATTTAATAAACAAAGTGCCTGCAGGGCATGGGGGAAAACGAATAACTGTTAAATATTGAACCTCCTTGTTGCAGAGAAAGCTGGTGGATTTAGGGTTCCCTCTGTAGCTGGCTCGGCCCCTCCCGAGGTCCGAGGCTGGAATGCGACGTCCCCGCAGCCTCCTTGCTGGTCCACAGGGTCCGATGATCTGGTTCTCACATCACAGCTAGGCTGAACTGTTCCAGAAGAAGAAGAAGTAGAAGAAGAAGTAGTTCTGGAGGATTTTGGTGTGCAGTCCTGGGAAAATTCCTTGCCTCAGCTAACAGGCTGGCTAAAAGCACGAAGGTGCTGTCTCAGCTCTGCAGCGGTGAGAATGCGAGGCAGTGTGTGTGAGTCCTTGAACATAAACCGCGCTGAAGAATTCGCCCAGCTTCTCTCCTCCCTCTCCTGGACCCATCTTAAAGCTATGGAACCCATTTCTGGGCATAAAGCAGACGATAGGGAAATACAATATTATCATAAAATCACCCCAAGATGAGGATCTGAAAATGTTGTTTAGTTATGTGGATGCATAGCCATTGGCTTTACAAATCTGAGGTGTAGGCAGCTGTCTGGCATTTTTGCCTTACCCTTTTTCTTCAAAGCAGGGAATTTGCTGTTATGCTCTGCAGAGATTTCCCTGCCTGAGTGCAGCTTCTGTCTGTTCAGTGATTCCAGCTCTCTAAGACTTCTCTGCTGCTGGGGCAGCGTAAGAGGAGTTGGCTCTCAAGCATTATTGTGGTCACTCGCTTGAGTAAGCACCGCTGATGTGGGCAAAGGTAATAGAAGTGTCATGGCTTAGGAATGATGTTCCCCAATTTACTGTTCCCACTAAAACCCTCCCTGCCTCTCCCTGCAGCAGGCTAGAGAGGAGAATTGGAGGCACAAAAGGTAAAGATTACAGTCTGAGATGAGAACAATTTACTGGAAACGGCAATGACATAAGAAACAAACAGTACAGTGACAACATTAAGAAAAGGGTGTACAAGGAAGGCAAACAGTTCACACATGAAGAAAAGCTCAGCACATGGGAACCGCAATACGCAAATTGCTGCCACGTTATCCCTGACTGGAAGAAACTCCCCTCTTCCCTGGCAATGTCATGGGGTGATAGAGAATAACCTCTGCTCCTAGCCATGCCTATTCCTAACTACTGCAAAAATTAATCTTATCCTGGCTGGAATCAGGACAAGGAGTTATCCCTAATTCTTTAAGAAGGATTTCTCCATGAATTAAAACCAAAGTGGATCATAAGAGCTGAAATTTGAGATCAATATTTTTGGCTTTTCCCAGAGACTGTGTGTTCTACTGGATCAACCCTTCAACAACACTAGTTTCAGCTACATGTTTTGTCAAGGCACATGCCTAGCAGCAGCACCCAAATTTATAGCCACCCTTCTTAAATGGCCGGCTGTAATCATGGAAGACAACTTCTAGATATTTTGTCCTGATCTGTTTTTTTTATAATAAATATTAAGGGATGTCAGACTAGCAGATTTTGCAATTTTCAAAATTCTGAGAAGATTAAAAAATGGAAACATTGTATGAATCGTCTCTGATGCACTTGATGTGGCAATTGTATGCTGTTTTAGAAGAAAAAAAATCTAGAAAGTTGTACTAAGGAAATCCAAACACACAAGTTTCCAAGCAGCAATTAAGAAGAAAAAAACTGAGGGCTAGTGGTTTCTCAGCTATCAAATGCTAAATACTATCCAGGAGTTATTGACTATCTGATTAGAATGAAATGGAGCTGAAAAGCAATTGATTCAGAAATAAACAATGCATCTATTTAGGGTGATGGCCACAGAAAGTTAAGTGGTGAAAGAGTCTCCAGTCAATTTGTCAGGGGTTTCTACAGCAGTTGCTCATATATATTCAGTATCTTTCAAAATATACCTTCTCTCTACTCTGTACAAAAATACAGCTTCCTACTTAATCTTTCTGAAATTGAAAAAGGCCTTGTATATATCACAGAATGTTACTCATCTTACATCCAGCAAGGACTTGACTCAGAGCAAGGAAAATAGCATTAACCTTAAATGCTAATTTGCTTGCTTTTTCTGTACCTCTTGGTCTACTGGTTAGGATGGCATTTTCTTGGTCCGTGAACCTTCATTTTACTTGCCCTCATGTATTTGTTTTTTATTCCATGTAAACAAACTGAAAGAATAGAGGGAATTTACAGGTCCATGAAAAACACCTCTTCCTTACAAGAAGTGTTCCTCCTTCCTCGTGTTCCTGGTATGGAAGAGAGTTTTTCTTGGATTACTTGTATAAAATTCCAGTGCCCTCTTTCCACAACGGGATTATGACTTTATAGCCTCCTTACGCTGCTGTGGTAACCCTTGTGTCAACACCCTGGAATTGTGCAGCAGCAGAGGGAGAAGCCAAGTCAGCTCGCAGATCCCACAGGAAAATGGTTTCACCAGAGTGTTTTTTGAGCTGCATTAGCAGCTGATGTGGTTGGCTGCGTGGCTGGGCAGAGACAGGAACCACAGCCTCATCTTTTTCCACGTCAGTGGCAGAGCTTAAGCCATTTAAGTAACTACACCTTAAGATTTTCGGGAACATCATTGCTTCCTCCAGTTTTTAAGTGGTGGAGGTATACTAATCTTCATTTAGTAACAACAAATCCTATTGCCTATGTTTTCTTTATCTGATTTTATCACGAGCAGGTCTCCGGCTTTAAGCTTTGTGTCTATCAAGTTGCAATTGCACAGTTAAACAAGACAAAGGTCTTTTGGCAGGTATTTCTTAGCTTTACAGGGCCACTTATATATTTATTTTTAAGTTGATTGATATTCTTGTCTGCTGGCCCATAAGCTCCTGGGCTTAGTTTATGCTAATGACTGACAAGTTTTGCAATTCATCAAGAGCTAAGAACAGACTGTATTTGGTGAAGAGTTCTGCTAACAATCTGTATTACTCTCTCACCAGTCTGTTTTCTTTTAGGTAGGGAAGAATTGAAAAAATTATGCTTAAAATCTTAGCATATCCCAGTAGTTTAGAAAGGGCTCTGTGGTACTGCTGTTGTTAGAATTTTCTTCCAGAAAAATGCAACGGAAAAAAAGTTGCATTTTACCTTGTATATCTTGAACTGTTGGCATGTGTTTTGAGTGAAAAATAGGAATCTTATGGCTAGATCTAGTTTTGTCCATAAATAAATTAATTTAAAAAAATTAAAATAAATCAAGTACACTTTTGATAAGACTCACTTTAAAAAGTGGATCATAGTAGACAGCTAGCTGGGTGATTAGCTGGGGGATAACAAATCAAATATAAGATATCTATAGGCAGTGGAATCATAAACAGAAGGGAGGCCTTGGCTTTACTACCTTTTGTAGCATTAAGGAGGTTAAGATAAGTTTAGAGAGTGACATACAAATGGCAGTAGAGGATTATTTTTATCTAACATAGGGAGTTGTATGGATATTTACCACCTAAAAGATAAAATAAATCAAAATCAAACTACAAAGGGTTTTCATTTTGCAAAAAGGTTAATTAACTACTGGAAGAATTTGTTCAGTTCTATGATGTGATCAGTATGTCTTGATGTCTTTACATGAAAAGATTTCTAAAATATATGTAATTAAATAAAAGTTATAAGCTCTTAAGTAGAACCACTTGATGGAATTTTATGGCTTGCATAAATCAGACTACAGAATCATAAAGGGGGGATGTCAGCCTTGCAGTTTTACGGCCTAAACTTAAGACATAAGGGCTGAATGAGCTGACTTCATTTAGTCCAAAATTTTTTTCCCATGAATATTGTTAGGTCAGAGATTGTCAGAAATGGAGTCTCAGCATAGAACAGAACAGAAAGAAATGCTTATTTCTGGGGCTGCTTAGAAGCTGGGTTAATAGGAGGATTACTAGTTTGTGTATTTACATGCCAAGGGCAAATGTTGACTCTCTCGGTGAGATAGGACTCATCACACTTTCCTTTACGTGTATTTCCCTGTTTGTTTCAAAAATGGGAGTAACCTTATTAAACAGTAATCTTGAGCCAAAAATCCAGTAACTAATAAACCGTTTGCACCTGAGACATAGGTACATTAAAACACTTTTAAGAAACCTGAATTGTTTAATTGGGCCTTAAAATGACTTTCAGGCATTTTGTCCCTTACGAAAAACTCCTCTACTTACAAAGCAGCCTGAAAAGGTTTCCTCGTAAATGTGAATATGTTATTTTACTTTTAACAAGAAAAGCTCCTGGTACCATGCAGTGACTTTTTAAGGACTATTCTCTCTGAAGGACTTTACTGGATGTAAATGAAAGAAAAGGGAGCTTTTCTAAACTGGAGAAAAAAAATCACTTTTGAATTCCAGGTATTTTAATCTTTCTGTTTTGCTTGCTTTTCATCTATGCTTAATAATATCAGAAAGGATTTCTGTAATGTGGTTGCTATGGTAAAAGCAGATCCATGTCCCATCACATAAACCTTGAACCATTATTAACTGTTTAATGTTAGACGAGCAAAGAAAGGTGTGAATAGCACTTTAACACCTTCAGAACCAGCAGCCTTTCATCCTAATGTTTCTAAGGCAAAGATTTTCCCTCTCATTAGGCAGATTTAGGGCAGCTCCTTAGAGCACATCAGGTGGCCAGATGGATACTGGCAATGCTTTTTGGGCTGTCTTGCTGAACTTATAAATTCATGCATTTGAGGGCCAGGAAGAGATTGGTCTGGCATGTTTAGCATAGGTTATCTTCAGTTTAAATGAAGAAGAAGATTATAGTCCATGTTGGAATGATTGCTTCTCTCAGAGCAGCAAGCTGGACTTCAAATGTTGGAGGATTTATTATGTCCCTTAGAAAGAAAAAAACCAAAACCAAAAAACCACACAAAAAACTCCTAACCTAAAACCAAACAACCAAACGAGCCACTACTATGCTGTTTAATTAACCTGAGAGCTAAAGAAATGACTGCAAAATGATTTTTTTACAGCACTTCCTGCCTGTTGGTCTTTTGAGGCCCCTGTTACCCAGATTTGTAACCTAGAAAACAGAACAGATTTCTCTCTCTGTCCTTTCTGGTCACATTTTTTTTTTTCCCTTTTTTTTCTTTTTCTTTGTGTATTCAGACCTGCAAAGCATATTAGTACACTGAGAGCAGACTGGGACTTTGTTGCAGTGGATGGCTTTCCACTATGCAAAAATGATGGTCTCTGCCCTTGGATGCCTATACATCAGGGACAGTAATTGATCTTAGTGAGCAAAATAAATCACTGGTGTCAGTTGCAGTGTCAGGGTGCTGACAGCTGATTTGTTGTAGTTGGGGTTTTTGTTCATTTGTTTTTAATATGTATATTGAATTTATTTAAGCAAAGCCAACTAATGGTCTAAGGAGAATAATTTATTCCAGTTTTTCAGATGTTATAGATCAGCATAGCCCCACAGATTGCAATGAATTGACGCAAATTTCAGTTAGCTAGAGATTTCACGTCTCTTCTTTTTGAGGAGGTAACACCTTTTGAAAAGATAGGATTAAATGCTTCTCAAAGTACTTTACTAAAAATTAGTGTAAATTCAGAGGAAAGGCTGGCTGGGTGCCCATGAATGATTAGATGTTTTGAATGGATTTAGTTCCTTAATATAAAGTAACAGATTCTCCTAGTGCATAGCCAAATTTCTTAGTTTAGTAGGTGTATATCTTTCTTTATACATTTCATAGACTTTGAATAGAACACTGATCTTCCTGAGTTGCATAAATTTGCAGCCTCCACTGGTGATATCTTGCTTCATGTTCTACCTTTTGAAATGGAATTAATTGTTTAATGTCTCAGTCTCTAAAATAGTGCTTTGCATTTCTTCTCTTATTATAGATTTTTATCTTTCCTCCAATCAGTCCTCCAGCTTTATCGCTTTTTTACACAGCTTTATTCTACTCCTACTTGTGGATATTTGCTTCATGTGTGTTCAATGAATTCTAGTTGTTTATTTCTGCATTTGATGAATAATTAACATTGAGTAACTTTTTTCACCGCTTCAACACAAATCCTGTTGAAGAGCCTGCAGCTGAAGGATCAGCTGAAATAAGTGGTCTTGGACTGTATTTGCCAAGGAGTGAAGAACTAGAACAGGGAGAAGGGCAAGGGGAGGCATCATACAGATTCTATAAGGCACAGGTGGAAACAGGACAGAGAAGAGCAGCACATAACCACATACAAAGGTGAACTGGGGTAGGATGGGAATTCATTTTCTAAATAAGTTTTCTTCTAAGTGGAAAAGTCTCTGGAGCCTTTAAAACAGTGGTAATTCCTCTGAGTGAGTCCAACCCCTTGTGGTCCCTCAATGTCCATTTCCCTGGAGTACTGGATGGATATTTTCAGATGAGGGTAAACCAAGCTGCAGCAAAATCTTGTTTTCTGTCTGACACTAGCCAAAGTAGGGTGAGACAGTGACCATGATTGTGCTTAGGACACCTGTGTATATAAGTGGGAAACATGTTGGAGATTCTTAACATGCTTATTTAATAGTATCCTTTGACTTTTTTTTTTTTTTTCTTTTTTTCACAAGGATTACTTGCATGCTGGACATGTGGATTTTCCAGTCTGTTTCACTGCTAATACATGCCCTGGAAGTTTTGGCTTGAGCAGATTTGCAGCATCCATGATAATACCCAGGCAGAGTTTGCTGACCCAGAGTGTGCCAAGTGTCATTTCAACAGTGTGACCTCAGTTCTGTCAGCTTGGGCTCCTCCACAGATCTCCAGTCTGATACCAGCCCACTCTGTGCCTTCAGCCCTCATGGCTTCACATGGCCATGTAAAACATAACCCTTGCTTTCTACTGTAAGAAATGCCTTTATGTTCGATTCTTCTGATGCATTGCAACACAGACTTGCCTGCATGTCAGATTCTTTTAAATGGGAAAAAAAGGAAATTACACAATAAGTGTGTCTTATGGATCCCATGTGATGCTCTGTGGCCTTAGGAGACCCAATGTCCAGTGCCATGAAGTGTGGACACATGACTGCACACAGCCAGTTTAGTTTATTTGGCCTCGGGACTGCTTTATTATTAGCAGTATGGACATAATCACTGCCTTAAATTGTGGCCCAGACTTTGAAAATACAAAAGGAAGACTAACTCCTTATTCTTCTGATTGTAATATATGAGGGCTGGGTTGTGCTGCTGTTTTTATCTGCTTTTAATTGTTTTTATTCCTGCCTATGCAGTAAAAATGTTAGTGTCTAGGTTATTTCAGAAAAATCACAGCAGTTGTATGACTCTATCAGCTCAGAGATGAAGGACAACTCCTGTACACACATCTTTACATACCTGTGTCCATACTCTCTCCAGCTCCATGCAGTAACACTTCAATGTACCTCTGGATCTGGGCTGGACACTTTGGCAGGAGCTTGCTGAAAAGCCTGTGATAATAAAAGTGTCAACTTGTGACCGCAAACATCTCTGTTATGCTACTGCTAGAAGAACATGGATGGCCTAGCAATTCAGAAAGCAAAGATTGAAGGGAGCAAATAAAGGAAAGCAGTCTAGCAATGCATGACAGTAATTCCTTCACTCAGGAAAGAAACTATGGTTTTTGCCTTTACATATTCAGTCATCTAAGTCAGGGCAGATATCCTCAGTACCCTTGCACAATACCCCTAGTTGTGTAACAGGAAAATAAGATTTGGGGAAGAAAATTATTTGGGGAGCAGTATAAACAAGACTACAGTGAGGCAGTAGCAGGTGCAGCACCTTGCTTCATACTGCTGCCCAAAGCCCTATTAGTTAACACTGGTGAATGAACAGAAAGCTCATCTCATTAAGCTTGGACTTGGAGAAGAGTTAAAGGACATTATTAAATCACTGAGGAAAAAAAGGACTCTAGAACAAAGGCCTGAGAACAGATGGGGATTTTGTAAAAGGAGGAGGAGGATGATATGAGAAAAATTTGCTTTATACTTTAATAACAGTGAAGCATTGCAGTGGAAAGCTATATAAGGGCTGAGAAATCATTCACCACGAGATGGCAAACAGTCACACTCTCAAGACTATCTCAGCTGGAGAAGGCTGCCCTGGTGTGTACCTTGCTTCTGTTCTCAGGTTAGTGATGGATCTTTCCAGGGGCAATTCCCGTAATGCAGTTGGGATAATCAGACACCAAGGGGTTTGGCAGTATTGATGCAGTGAGAAGCTCCCTGAGCAGCGCGGTACATGAGACAGTATCAAGCATGGACTTAGTCCGAAGGCACTGAAACCACTGAAGTCACAGACACTAAATTCAAAGGGCTTTTGATCAGCTCCTCAGCAGCCCAGCAAAGTGTGTTAAGCAGTCGCTGTGCTGCCAGGCAGGTTTTGTGTAAGGCACACAGTTTGGCTAAGGGCACACGTTTTGGCTAAGGGCTTTTCAGCTTAGCTGAAAGCTGATCATTTGCTCTGCTTGCCTGAACAGTTTCATCTGACTTGTGGTCTCTGTTCTCTGCAACCAAAGACACCCAGGGCAATGCGAATCCATCTCTCCTGCTTGAGGAAGAGGAGCTGCTCCACTACATGTGTTACAGTCCCCTGCTGCTAGCTGACACAAAAAAAAAGTCTTCTGTACCTCAGATAGATACATTTGAGCCCAAACTTACAGAGAAGCTCATGTGCAGTTACGAGGTCTGTGCATACTTACAGCAGGCAGCAACGAGTTTGCTGGTGTCTTGAGAAATATATGTTAAAATACATGCAAGGTAAACAAAACAAGCTGTCTTCTTCCTGTGCTCTAAAAATCCCTGTTGAAAGATTTAAAAAATCATCGAAAGTGCAACCTGACACTAGCTACATTGAGGGAGGTGAGATTCTCAGGTGAGGACTAAATACCATACACATAAATTCCATACCAATAATAAATACATTGAAAAACACCAAACATGGTCCTTACCCTCTGCTGTTCCCAGAGCTGCACATTTAAATCTCCAGCAAACTTCTCTCTCCCTTAAATGAACTCACCATTTGTCCAGTGCCTTTACCTGGCCACTAAATCAGGCATTAATGGCCATGTCTACATCACACCATGAGATTAGAACAGATCTCCCTCACTGCCACCACCACTGTCGTTTCTTCTGCTCTCCAAGACTTGGAATCTGAGATGTTAAGTTTGCTATTCAGCCAAGAATTCACCTCCACGTGTGCTAACTGAGCAGACGTCTGGCTTGGGAGGATGAAGTGCTTTTAATTTTGTTCTCTTCCAGCCTTGAATTTTGCTATCCAGGGACCGGCAGCTGCCAGCTTTTATCCCACTGATGTGGACCGTACTTCTAAACAGGCTTTGGAAGGAGCCCAGGTCTCTGAACAGAAGGGCAAGGGTAAGACACTGACAAAAGAGAGGTGAGGAGAGCAGGAGCATGAACCAGTTAAGGGATCCTTCAGAGCCACTGCCTCACCATGGGATTATTAGCACAAACCCCACAGGCACATTGTCAGGTCAGGAGGTCTTTTGCTTTCAAATACTGGGAAAGAGCCTGTGAAGTAAAGAAGCAAAAGCTTGTTTAGATTACAGCAAGCAGTTAAATATAATTATAGTTAAATATATTATTATATTTAATATTATTATTATATAGCTCTACATATTTATTAGTTAGATATATATATTGATGTCGACCTCTTTCCCCCAGAGCAGCGTGGTGACAGTGGTGGTGTCCAGCTCTGAAGGAATGATTGATTTGCAAACAAGGACTAATTTTCTCTGCTGCAGTTGGGGAATGTTAAAACTACGCTGCTGATAATAAGGTTTGAGTGCAACAGGAGAGGCAGGATGTCAATAGCATTACAATAACAGTGAGGCACTGCAGCAAGCAAGGCTTTTTGTCTGATAAAGTGCAGTTTCCTGGGAGAAGTTGGAGGCTCTGAATATAAGCATGGTATGAGATTGCCTCTGCTGACTGTCTATTTATTTACTCCATGTAGTTTGCTGGAAACCTTAAGCTTTCCTTGCAAAGCAAATTTACACTTTAGTGCATATTACTAAAATATATAACCTATATTTAGATGGCATCTTTCATCTTGAAGGGACCCTAAGCTCTTTGCAGATTGTCTATAATGGAATCACTCAGCCAACAGTGACATATCGTCATCTCTGAGGCATAACAAAACAACAAAACTATTACAGGAAGAAAACAATAACTTCTATTGAAAGCACATGGGGATTCAGGGGGCTATGAGGTAATTATGCCAAAATGAAGATGGTTGCAGACAGAGCTGCAAAGAACAGTTAATACTTTGCAGATAAGAAGCCCGAGTTCTGGCCACAGCTCACTGTGGGTTTTGTTGAGGCAGGAGAACAACAGTAGCAAATGCCCCACTGCAAACCCATCTGGTCGGAGTTTGCACCTTGGTAATCCTCCAGGCCAGAGCCTACAGCTCTCTGGGGTTTGCGGCTGCGAACCTGCAGCAGTCAGCCAAAACATCTGTCTTGAGTAAACAAGGGGAGAGCCAGCTTTTCCCAGGTGCAGCTGGGTGGGTTTGGGCAGCCAGGCAGCAGCCCACGTCTAGGGCATCCTTGACTGCTGTCACCCTTCCTGCACAAGCCAAACCCAGACGACTGCAGCACACTGCGCAGGAGACTGCTTTGCTTT
>QWTY01025297.1:2764-14989 GCA_008033365.1 Pseudorectes ferrugineus | reverse complement strand
GTCTCTGGGGCAAAGCTTGCCTGGCCCAGACCCCTGGGACACCAGGATGCCCCCTTGAAAAGGGGATGTACTCACAGGAAAATATCCTTGGGAATGCTGTATCATTCCAAGCTTTGAGTCTTTTGATGGCATTCTCTGCAAGGGAGTGGATGATCCATCTGTGTGCGATTACAGCAACATCCTTTTGGTCTCATGGCAGACAGACCCTGTGTCACAGATCTGTCCTAGGGTCTCACTGGGTGGAGGAAGCCTATTTACAAGCAGGATACAGCTCAGGCAGCTCAGGCTTTGGCTAGTTTGGAGCATTAAAGCATTTCATGGGCTTTTGTTTTGAGCAGTTTAGGCTGTAAGCAGCCTCTGGTGGTCCCAGCTCTCATCTCATCTCATCTCATCTCATCTCATCTCATCTCATCTCATCTCATCTCATCTCATCTCATCTCATCTCAGCCCAGGCCAGCTTAGAACAAGCTGCTGGAGGCCACCCTCTGTCAGGTCCCACATATCTGCAAGGATGGAGGGGCTCCATCCCTCTGAGGACTGTCTTTGTTCAATAAGTTTTCCTAAATACAGCAGCATTGCATCCCATCTATCAAGAATCTTCCTTTATATTCTCTTTGTATTTATTCTGAGAGGAAGGAGACCAAAGAGTTAAAACGAGATTAGTTTTAAGAAATCTCAGGCTCGAAATCTCAGGCTCAAAATCTGGGACATTCAGAGCTCTGCCAAGCTCTGCTGCTGCTCCTGCAGCCTGCCCTGAGCAGAGAGCTGCAACCTCACTCACCCAGCTCACCTCTTCCTTGTAAGTCAGCCCCATCCTGTTTTCTACAGCAGTAAGAACTGGTTTTAATTATTAGACAGTGATGAATGCAAATAAATATTAGTCTCAGGATTGCTCATGAACAATTCTCTTGGAATAGTCACTGGTTTGGTGTAAGCTTTGTTGGCTTTGCCAAATGATGCCCTTTCTGCTCAGCAAAGTTTTTCTGGAAACAGGAGAGTAATAAATGTACAGTACCAAACAAGTCTGTTCTGGCACAGTATTTGTGAGAATAACCATTTTGTGCTAACACCAGTGGAAGCTACGGGGTTCACAGGCATCAGAAAGTCCAACTGCCATTCAAATATTTGCAAATAATGAGTATGTGATCCCACAAATAACAACAAACCAACCCGGTTGCTTTCATTGAGGAAAATGATTATGAATCACTGTGTACTGTGGGCTCAATCCAACAACCACCAGCGTCAAAAGAAGTCTTTCCACAACTTCAAACAGGCAGGGAGCTGAGCTGTGTTTGCTCAGCTTTACCTGCTGTATCCATCGCTCTCGTATTGCACCATTAAATAATAGAATTTATCAGGCGAGTAAGAATTTCCTAGAGCAGCCAAGAGTGGGCAAATGTCATCTCCTGACTGCATGTGTGCAGCTCCCACTGATGTCAGTAGGGTTATGTATGGGCAAAATGAGGTCAGACCGTGTTGTCCTACTTTACGTGCCCTGTGGTATTACACTCAATTAAGTTTTGTCTCCCAGGACACAGCCTCTCTCCCACTTAAGTCACCAGGAACTTTGCCACTACACAACAGTGCAGAAGGAGGCATGAAATACCAGTCTTTGATCCAGAGTGCAATAAGGTTTAACCCATGTATTCAGGAGCTTTCGGCTGCCCTTTGAAAAGGGGGGGTTAAATTCAGTAAAAAATAAATATATCCATGAAAATCCAACATGGGGCATCTTCAGGAGAAGGTAACACCTTTGCAAACTCACTCAGAGCCTTGCAGAGTGTAGTAGACTCAGCAAAACCTTCTTCCCAAGGCAGCAGGGCATCTTTCCTGCCCTCTGCCAGCAGCTCCCCACTGATCCTTGCAGAAAGATCCTTAATATCATGGGCAACACTTCTTGGGCAGCGCAGCAGAATCAGTCACATCTTCTGTGTGGGTGACCACACGCCTGACTACTTTGAAAATATTAACCACTGGTTATGAACTGAAACTATAAATAGCTGTAGGAAGGAGAAAACAGTAAAAAAAATTCCTTATTACAGACAAACAAGTTGCCAGAACAATGCTGGGCTTTGAGTGAACCAGGTTTGGTACTTGCCTCTTTGATGGGGTTTCTTCTGATTTGGAGCAAGTATCTTGTTGTCTGCCTGGCTTTACCAGAGATGGGCAGAAAAACGTCTCTGAGGATAATTTCCCACCATCTGTGGGGTCAACATGATGAGAAACACGGTGAATCAGGTATCATCTACTGCCCGTGTGCCACTCTGAGGGATCTCCTCTGTGGGCACATGGTGAAATGCAGGGACTATCCAAAACCTTTACTGACAAACAGTCAGACTATTTGAAAGCCCTCCTAATTTATACATTGGTAAAAAACTCATTTAATTTCTAGATGTCTCACAGCTGCCAGTATTAGGCATTCTTATACATAAAATAAGCATGCTTCCTACCAGATTTCAAGTCCATTCTAAATACTTTTGGAAAAGAGGACAGCTGGCTTTTCCATGATGTTAAACTCTGCATTACACACATACATCACAAGGGTTTAGCCAGATCAAGGCTAAGAAACAATTTTGGCTTCTGATTGTGTCTCCAGGTACCTCCATGGAGGGGAGATACCTGCTGGCTGGAAGAGTCTGGCTGGATGAGATCTCTATGGACTAATGAGTGAGCTGAGACACCAGGAGCTCACAGAGACACCTGCAAATACGTCTGAATGTAGGTGTCCTAACTTTACTTCTGAATCCTGCCTAAAGTGTCATGTCAGCCCTCTGCAGAGACTCCCCATGAGGTGCCAGGCTACATTTGGGGCATCCTTGACTCGTCCAGTGGTCCTGGTGTGGGGTGCACATAGACTTTCCTCAGCTCTGCAGAGTGACCAAGCTCTGGGCACAGACACATTCACCCCGTAAGCCCAGTGTAGTGCAAAGCCAGAGCTGTCTCTGGAGGTGGTTCTCCACTGTGGGATTAGGACTTCAGAGAGGCCACAAACCTCAGTGCCTCTCTTTCCAAGAGCAAGGCACACTTGTTCAGCCTTGCCTGCGTAGGTATAAACACTGTGCACGTACAGTGTAGTTAATTAAAACTATTCCCACTCAATTTTCCCCTGGGGGAAGGAAGGGAGAAGATAGATGCTCATGGGAGAGGTGCTCATCACATTGCTTAATGTGATTTGGAGGGGGACATGCAGTGCTGTGGGGATAAAAAGCTGTGGGGGGCTGAGGAGCACCATGGAGAGCTGTCCCTGGAAAGAAACTTCCCTTAATGTGTGCACTGTCAAAGGGAAGAGGTGATGTGTTTCCAGGAGGCATAACAGGAGACCAAGACCATCTGCTCCCTAAGGTGAGGAGATATGGACAGAGGCTTGCCCTGACACCCAACACAGACTTCTTGCTTGGGACTTTTGGGGATCTTGGGAACCTCCCACCTTCCAAAGCCCAGTTTCAGGGCAACTCATGGAAAGGACAGAAGTGCCCAGTGCCTGGGTGTGGGCACGACACAGCCGGGTCTGTGCACCGGGGCTCAGTCTGAGTGACTCAGCGCTGACACCAGGAGCTGTCCTGGGCATCAGACACAGAACAGCCACAGCTCTCCCACCCACTGCTCCTGAGTCACTCGTGGAGACACCAGGGAGTCACTGGGGCCTGCCTGTAGTGGTGTGTGGATGTGAAAGGGTTTGTTCACAGTGAGCAAGTGCCCCGATCTCTGCAACCAACACCATGACAGGCAGCATCACAGGTGGTGTCCTTGGCTCCTTGGCTCCCAAGCACAAGTACAGACATCCTCTGCACTGAGCACAGGATATGGGACAAGCCCTTCCAAAACATTTTCATTTCAAATCAGCTCCGGTGTCTTGCTTTTGTCAGTGCTGAGCAGTGTGGACCTCAGCTGGTGGTGCCACTGTAGAAGGGATGCAGCTGGTACCCACCAGTGCATGGGGTGATGCAGATCCCTCGGGTGCTCTGGTGCCTTCCAGCAGGTGCTGAACAATGCCAGGTGAAGAAGAAAAGGTGTAGCTTTGTGGGATCTGCTGGTTGCAGCAAAAGCTGACCTACGTGCAGCAAGAAGGACCTAAGCACCACCAAGATTCTGGACACGCAAAGTGTTTATGCTTTTCCCAAAACAGGATTAAACCAACTGCATTTAGAAACAGGCAGGGTGCTGCCACTCTTCAGGGCAGGGGGGATGTCTCTGTGCAGCCCCTGACAGAGGACAGGCATCTGGACAGCAGTGATGCCATTCCTGAGGGAGATGTGCCATGGGTTCCTCAGCTGGGGCTCAGGCGCTTGTGAACCTGTGACAAGAGTATCTGACATTGTAGGATCAAAGTGTGCCGAAGTGTCCCAAATGTCTAAAATGAAAGAAAAGTCAGATTTCATTCTATAGGTTCCCAAGGAGGCAAATTGTCACTTTAAAAATGTAAAAAAAAGCCAAATTTGGACTCCCCGCTCTTTGTACCAGGGAAGTGTTTTGCCTGATCACAAGGTGTTCCTTTTTAGGGGTGTTTTTTTCTCTTAGCAAGGGAATGTCTGTACCTTGTTTATCAACTGAAGCTAGGAATGAAATACGCCTAAATATTACTTCTCCTTTGGCTGTAACTGAATATGCAGCAAAATTGGAATATCTTCTTGCAGATTATACATCGGAGCTATTCTTTTCCTATTTATATGGATCCTGACAGGACAGAACTGAGAGAGTTTATTGAGAGTTAAATAGTGACATCTGTTATCAGGAATATCAAATCCAGTAGAAGATGTTTCATATTAAAATAGAAACTCATGGCCAAATTTCCTCTTGATGAATATAGACACAGCTTTATAAACTTCTTCAAAGTTTCACTCTTTATACCAGAATAAAATCCAGCCCAAGGAGCTTCTATTATCAAGTCTTATACACATGTGCAAAAAGAGTCTGCATTTAAAAAGTGTCTCACAACAACAACAACAAAAAAAAAAGCAGAAACAAACCCCCGGATCTTTCAGGTTTTGTTGCATTAGGTGGAATCAAAGTGACCTCTAGTGATTCCCTGTTAACCGTGCAGCTCGGCAGCCGCCTGCACTGAGCTCGAGGGGTGAGAGGGGATGTGTGCTGCTCTCTCAGCTGGTAAAAATGCAATCAATACCCGGTTAATGCAAAATTACGGCAATTAATAGCTGTTACAATAGCAATTCTTACAATTCAAGTGTAGAATATTTTCCCAAACTCTACCATTTCTTTTCATGCAGGCTGCGCACTGTTAAAAGGAGTGTTTTTATCAGCCTGTTAAAAATCAGCAACACAATGGATTTATTAGTAACTTATCGTCCATGTGTCTTCTGGCACTGCTGAAGTGCTATTCTTTGGGAATAGACAGGATAGGAAGTGCACTAGATTTGTGATTTAACTCATTTGTTCCTACTTTTTGGAACAGTCACAGGCTGATCACAAAATTATTACCAGTTGTGTAGGGAGTGTTGCTGTGGGGCTAAGCCATACCCACCCCCAGGTTCAGCCAGAGAGATTATCACCTCTACAAGGTCATCTTTTCTCTCCCAGACTATTAAGGTTTTTTTAAAAAAGAGCATAGAGAGAGGATGTTACAATTCATCAGCGGTGGGGGAAATGAAAATTGTGTATCAGCCAAATTATGTCGGTTTACCATGAAAATCAATAGCAAAGGGGGTTAGAAATGGGATATCATCATTCAGAGGCAATGCAGGAGAAGATCTGTCAGCAGCAAGATGGCTGTGTGCTGTGTCCTAGTATTCCCCAGGGGTATTTCAGGGTTGGGGAAGGCAGAAAAAATAGTTGATTCCTTTGGCACAGGAGATTGGGATGGGCACGAAGGAGATGCTCGGGAGATGCTGAGCTCTGTTGGGACTCAGAATGTAGATATTTAAAAAAAAAAGTCTTTCATAGGTTAGATGTGTCAATCTCTGAATCAGAGCTGGGTGAAAACCAGGACCCTATTCCTGCCAGAAGAAAACCCACCCAGCTGCTTTAGTTTAGTTTTGTTCATGTTTCGAAGAATTAATCTCCAACCTCTGACTCTCTCCTGCCCTATCTCTACACCCATTAAAGACCATGAGGTTTGAGATCTGCAGGAAGAAGGACAAGAACAGTGCTTCTGTCTTGCTGTCTGTCCCTGCTGTCGGCTCTCCACGATGGCCATGCCGAGAGCAAATTGCTGTTTGAATCCTTTCCAGGGCTGATTTAGCATTCCCTGTAATTTTCACGGAGGCTGTGCTGCAGCTGCTGCAATGAAACGAGCTCCCTTGTTGTGGTCAGTGCCAGGCTGATCACCCACTTGCAATAAAGATCCTTTTTTTTCCCCTGCATTTGTCAGCACCTTCCACTCCCACCAGCCAGTATTTGGGACATTCCTAAGATACACTTCAGAAGGACTTCACATGGAAATGAAGTTTTGCAAAGGGTGTTGTCCGACTCGCTGTCTCGGCCTGACCCTCTGCCTGCCCCACCAGCCCTGTCAGGGATGCTGGGGACCCTCCTGCCTCTCTCGGGTGTCCATGGTGTAAAACCAGGCTGTATTCCCAATAAACACTGCTCTCTAGCCCCAGAATGCCCAGGCTGGACCTGCGTGTTGGGCTATTATTGTCAGCCTATGATTTCACCTGCCACTGCTCAGGAGCATCTTCTGAATTCAGCCTCCTCCATCCTGGGGCAGGAAGAAACTTGAATGAGCAAAATGATGCATGTGTTTGTCCAGGGATAGAAATTAGCCAGAGAAAACCTATTTTTCTTCAAATAATGAATCCAGCTACCTGAGAGTCCCAGCCCAGGCTCTGCTCTGCCTGGGTAAACCTTCTACAGAGCTGTGGCTGGGGGCCAAGCAACAGGTCCCATCCACATTTCTGTGTGAAGTCAAATATGACTCAATCTGTGTTTGCTTTTAAGGCTTAGAGACTGAAGGGAAACATTTTTATTTGTTGTGAGCAGCAAAACCAATAAAAACAGGTGGGTGAGAAAAAGCAGGGGGCTCAGCACTGGATGATCTGGTGCTAACTCCGAGTTATCTTTTAGACCGAGGTATCTTTATTGGTGCTAAACCAAACCAGAATCCTTCTGTGCTTCAGTTAATTTCTTTCACAAAGAAACATGCACATTTTATTAAGCTCCTTATAAATTTCATTCTCATTTTGGATTAAATGATATCATTTTAATGAAAGGCAGCAGCTAGAAAAATGCATTTTGTCTTGAAAGAATCACTTTCTGGTAAAGAACCATTTCCTATTTTTAAAGCCAGGACTGTGATAATCCAAATACTTGCATAGCCTTTGGTTACCAACCCTGAAAGCTGTAAAAATATAATTTATTTTACACATGCATGCTGTGGGTTTACTTTTCCAGCTAAGGAATGAGAATACAGAAGCTAGTTTCACTTCTGTGGTCTAATAGGTCAGTGCAGATTTACAATTTTAAACATGTGCAGCCATAAATACAAAACAAAACAAATTGTTGCTGCTGCTGTGATCCAAACCCCAAATTAAAAACAAATACAAATTAGACATCCCCTTTAGAAATCTCATCTGTCTAAAGCTGCTGAAATATTGTCTTGAT
The DNA here is from genome assembly GCA_008033365.1 of Pseudorectes ferrugineus. Lineage (NCBI taxonomy): Eukaryota > Metazoa > Chordata > Aves > Passeriformes > Pseudorectes > Pseudorectes ferrugineus. Next base: position 7,432 of record QWTY01025297.1, on the reverse strand, counting down.
GACAGAACTTGTCAGATAACAACACTGCATAATAAGTTGACCTTTTAGAGTATTTTTACTAAACCTTTATTTTGTTTGTTTTGAATATCCTCATACTTAGAGGCATTTTTAAATTTGACTCTGAACATGTGTTTGCATGTCAATTTCAGATTTTGTTGGTTTTTTCAAGTTAACTTCCAGCCTTCATTGTCTGCAGCAAAAATGTTAAGAACGTGCACCTGAAATGTTAAAAAAGAAAAAGGAAATAAGGAAATTAAAATAAAACTTGATCTTGTATTTATGTCATGGCAAAGTTTGTACAGTTGAAATTGGAATCAGGAGATGATTCAAAAGTAGCAGAGTGGAACATTTAAATTCTTTGATGCTGGAAACAACAGAAAAGTGTAAACCAGCCAGCTGGGTACCAGCCCACCCAGCTCAGCCTGTCCACAGGAGAGTGTGTCACCCCAGTCCTCCGTGGGCACTTGCTTGAAGAAGGAGAAACATGATGGTGTTGAATATTTTATAAAAGGTTCACTGCTGTCTGAAGGAAAGTTTTCCTAAGGGAAGGAGTTGGACAATCTGTTCCTTAGCAAACATCTCACTGAATTCATTGGGGCTGGAAGCAATAGGGGGGTGCAGGAACAGAGACTGCCCAAACAGCCTGGAGAAATCAGTGCTGCAAAACGTGCTCCTGGAGATTCCTCACAACCATCTGTGGAGATTTGGGTTTCCTGCCTTGGTACCCGAGAGTGGATTCAGAAAGGTCAAAGGAAGAAGCAAGAGAGAGGAGGGCAAACATTGAGGCTGAGGGGTCCCTTCAGCTCCTCCCCAGCACCTCCTGCAGGGGTTTCCAAATGGAGCCAACCTCCAGCCTTCCCTCACGCCAGAGGGGAGTGAGTCAAAATATTATAACAGCTCAAGGTTCCCTGGTCCTGGTGGGGCTGCACAAGCTGCCAAGCACATTTTGGGTCCAAAACCAAAACAAAACAAAAAAATGTGTTTACCAACAAAACCTAATGCTAATGGAAAGGACAATGCCTGAAAGCACAGTGAAGTCCTTTGAAGGTGTTGAGGATAATGGCTCTTCTCCCTGTATCTTCCTGGGCTGTGTCTGTGGTTTAGCCAATTTTGTGACACCTGTAAAGTGTTGAAAATGCATTTCCAGTCCTCTTCAGGCACCCTTGCGCAAGGCAGAACCTGACACATCCCTGCAGGCAGACCTCACTCCCAGAGACAAGCTGGCGAGCCTCTGAGCAGCAAAGAAGCCAATCTTTGTGGAGGTTCACAAGGAAAATTACCATAAGCCAGGTTTTGTAGCTCAACTTTGTATAGGAATAACCTAAAGGTTGCTGAAATGTCCAGGTAAAGATGAGGCTGTGCAGGGATAGCTTCATTCACCCTGCAGGGAGGAGCGAGTCAAAGATAACTGAAGAAAAGCTTGAAAAGCACCTTGCTGTGGCTTCCAGGAGAGTGCTGATACTGGACATGGGAGGAAGAGAGAAATGGCTCATGGATACGTGTGGAAAATTACTGGATCCACCACAGAAATTCAATTTTACACCCTTCACCAAGAAGCCTTGCAGCTCTCCACCCAGGAGCAGACAGGAACCAGCACCTGAGATGACACAGCCAGAGAGGATGATGTTACACAGACCCATCAAATCAGCTGTGCTGGCAGGGCAACTGTGAAAGTAGAAACTCTAATTTGTGGTGGGGAGGAGAGGACCTGAGCAAGCACAAGGCAAATGTCCTGACCCTGGTATTGCACAAGAAAACAGAGCAGGTTTTAGATGAAAAAAGGATCAAAGATAGAGAGCCAAACAGAAAATGGGATTTATAGTACCAGATTGGGGCAGTTAATGTAGAAGGGTTCTTTGATAAAGTCAGCAAATTTATTTTATTTTTAGAGAGAACAATTGATCTAAGGTGAATTTGCTATGATGTTACATTAGCATGTGCTACCTCAGCCCGAGAGGATGGAAACAAGCAGGGCTGATGTGCAAGGTGAAGGCTTGACAATGAGGGGCTGTGAAGAGCTCACCGTGAAAATGGAAGGAGGAGACAAATGGATTTCCTCACACATTGATTTGTTTCACTTATCTATTCTAATGCCCTGGCAGGAATTTAGGAGTAATGGTGGGTGACGAGGAAAGCTGACATGGTCAATAAATGTGACCAAAATACTGGTCAGGAAGCATGAGACAACCTTGACAAAATAATAGAGATTATGAGAAAATGATGATCAGAAGTGCTCTTTGTGAGTAAAAACAGTTATTCCTGTTAGAAATGGGAGGTAAGAAGGGAGAACAGAGTCCTGCAGGCATTAACCACATCCATGTAACCATCAGGAATGTGGCATGCCTGTGCAAAAAGCCAGTATGATGCTGAGAGGTATCAGGTGAGGTATTTCCACCAGAGCTGGGGGAAATGTTTGGGAAGCAGCAGATAGGCACAGGAGAAAAGGGTTTTTGAGGTTGAATTTTTTTTGCTTAGAATTAGAGTGAGTCTGCTGATGATGGAGATAGAGGAAGAAAGTCAGGGGGTTGTGTACTCTGAAAGAGGGAGGATTAGAGACGGGCCCTCTGCTGAAAAGTTGCTCATCCTTTATGTACATTAACACTGGTCAGTCACACCACCCATGGAAAAACAAACATTCAGCAGCACATCACGTCTCTCCAGGAATTTCAACAGGTTTCACACATATCTCTATAGCTGATTACTTGTTATTTAAAGCAGTGCTTAGCTTGCACTTACATGTCAGGAGAGATTTCCAGGGCTGAGCAGCGTGACCTGTGGGTGTTGGAGCAGCAGTCAGGAGATGAGCAGAGGTTTAGGTCACACTGGAGAGACCCATCCCAATCCAAGCTCTGGTAAATCAGGCATGTCGAACCCAGAGGAAGGGGGTTTGGCAGGAAAGAGCTCCAGGAGGATGTGCCTACCTGGAGGGGATGCCCAGGTGAGGGCGCTGGGAACGCTCACTTTTGGCTGATGTCATTTTTGGTGACTGCAGTCAAAGAGCTGATGTGATGTGGGTGGAAAGTGATGACCTCTGCAGAGTGGGCTCAGGCCAGCTCTGCTCCAGTCCAGGAGCATCACCCCACCACAGAAGGGTGCACAGGGCAGCCCCTGATGTAGGGTCCAATTTTGGGTGGTTCCTGTATGGACAGAGTGCACAGCTCAGAGCCAGAGCCCAGTTTCTTCCCAGTATGATAAAGGGACTTTTGCCTGGCCAAACCTTGAAGCCCACACTGCCACCCAGCTTTTCCCTTGTCCAGTTTGGTGCCCAATTCACTATTTCTCATAGCAAGTTTCCTTCTGGTCAAGAATCTGCTCTTTAATACATCCACAGTGATTATTGAATTAAAACCTTCCCTTTTTTCAGCTTCATTCCAAGTAAAGAAAATGACAATTAACCTGATTCAGTTGTGTGTTAATTCATTTAATCTCCAGGTGCCCTTAATCTTGAAATTAATACCCCTAAAACATGGCTAACTAGCATTCAACTCTCTTCCTTTAATCACGTGTGTAACGAAGCTCATTTAGAAAGCAGCCAGCAGTATGGAGACCACATTGCAGGTATTGCCCCTCTTTCCCTCTACAATCCAAATCCCCTTTTCCAGGTTAGGCTGACAGTCAGGACTTCGCTCAGCACCAGCTGACAACACTGCTCCTAAAATGTCTCACACGGCACAAGGGCCTGGGAATTTTTGGTTCTGTGAAATACAAAGAAGAAATGGTGTCAGTGGACCCAGCTTGTGGTGTGTTATGGTTTTTCCTGCCCTCTGCCAGCAGGTAAAGAAGTTTCAGTGGCAGCAGTCTCCTCTTGTTCCTCCCACCTCTCCCTGTATTAATCTTCTTCTCTGCCACACAGGAGCCAGGCTCTGGCATCCCTCAAACGCTGCAACTGAGCAACAAACTTGAGTTAAACTATTGTTCTCTACCTGATCTCCTGAATCTGGAGAAAAGGAGGCTCAGGAAAGACCTCATTCTACAACCATCTGAAAGGAGGCTGTAGCCAGGTGGGAGTCAGTCTGTTCTCCCAAGGAACAAGTGATAGTACAAGGGGAAATGGCCTCAAGTTGCACCAGGGGAGGTTTAGATTGGATTTTAAGAAAGAATTGCTTCACTGAAAGGGTTGTCAAGCACTGGAACAGGCTGCCCATGGCGGTGGTGGAGTCCCCATCCCTGGAGGTGTTTATAAGACATGTAGTTGTGGCTCTTGGGGATGTGGTTTAGTGCTGGGCTTGGCAGTGCTGGGTTAACAGCTGGACTCGGCATCTTGGGGGTCTTTTCCAACCTAAGCCATTCTGTGGTTCTGTGATACTTTGATTTACCACCAGGAGGAAGGCTGAAACACGAGCGTGGCCAGGAGTTGTGTCCTGCAAGGAGTGCCCTTCCCAGCAGCCCAGACTGCAGCAGGCTGCCTTTCCAGAGCTGCTTGCTTCCTTGCCTGTTCGTTATGCTTCTGCCCAAAGACTGTTGGGGATGCCAGGGGGAAAAAAAAGAAAAAACCCTACTGAAAACACTGGTAATTAGTTCCTGTAAATGGGTTTCAGTCTGGTTACGTCTCTGGCTCAGTCTGATGTAAGATTTTTTTCACGCCCTTTCCAAAATCACATGTTAAAACTGGTTCTCTGAGCATATTCTGGGACATTCAGTGTAAACAATTCTGATATAAAACTGCAA
>QWTY01025295.1:0-36401 GCA_008033365.1 Pseudorectes ferrugineus | reverse complement strand
TGGCCTCTTTAGGCATCAAGGGGGCTATCCACCATTTGGGGGTCTCAGAGCTCTCTGGCCCTTCAACCTTTACCACAACAAAGTACCTTTAGCAGATAAGGTTCTTGGAAGTGCTGTGAGTGTCCTGACTCTGGCTCAGTTGTGTGGTGGAGTAATTTAGCAGTCTTAGGTGTTAAACACCCTTGAACAGGTTGCTGTGGATACATCCATACTGCTGTGTAATAAGGGCAGGTAATCAGCTCAGGCACTGGCCTGTGAGCATGCATATGGCAAAAACATTCCTTTACTCCCAGGTTCTCTTTACCTAACTTGCTTTTCTCTTTCAATCTCTTCCAATTTTTCCTTTCCAGAACAAATCTAACACTCAAATGCTGAACATAGCCCAGTCTGTGCTAAGTGACCTTGTGACTAGGGTTTGATTCCTGGCTATCCTTTGTTAGTGCAGACACAGAATATTGCTTTTGGGAGCCTTGTCTGGTTTGATAAAATATGTAATAGTGCTATAGATATATTGTTATTTCTTCATAGTTCAGCTGTAGTTTTTATGCTTTAGGTGATTGTACTTAAGATTTTTCTCTTGCCTTTCTTACCATATAATGGGTTAAAAGATTATTTTTGCGTATATTTCCTGCCTTAGAAATCAGTCTGAGTTTGGCACCACCACCTTTGGACCAAAGCCTATCTGTGACAGAGAGGCTGACCCATCTGCAGCTGTACCTGCAGAAGAAGCCCAAGAAGGAGCGCTCACTTATCATGTATGACTTCATTCAGCACTACAAAACTCTGCTGATGGCTTGTGGCATCTCCCTGGAAGGAAGTTTTGAGGACCCAAAGGTTTGCAGGATTAAGAAATTTCGCTTGGGTAAAACTGCTGGTTTAAACACAACGGTGGAAAGACAGGAGTACCTTCTGGTACTTCTGTTATTTAGTTATGAATATGTACATCTGTCAGGAGGTTTAGTGAAATTTTCTTTCAGTGGGCAATCTAGAACAGTAGTTAGAGGACATTTGTTTTGCTATGGATGTTCATGGTGCCTGCAAGAGAAACAAACAAAGAGTTTCGGAGGTTAACACATTATTATTTCATACCTTACTTGGCAGGAGAAATGAAGATAAATCTCTCCCCAGTCCCAGTGGACAGGACTTAACTCCTGTTTTGTTGCAATAAGAAGCCTTGGACTGAAATGTTACAAGTGCTTCTGGTCAGGTTGTTGCTTCTGAGAACAGAAGACTTTGTAAGCAAAATATTTACCCACTATGCATATGGACCTCTTTGCTACCACTATTTTCTCAAAAAACCCACCAAGTTTACATGTAATTTCAAAAGGTTTGGGTACTAGTTGTAACTTGAATGAAACACTAGCTTGAGGTAAAAGCACCTCCTTGCCCATGTTAGGAAAAGCTCAAGTTGCATTGAAAATTCCTTTGATTTTTAAAGCTTGCTTTGCATATGGGCTGAACAGCATCACGGCAATATTCAGCTCTGCAGGAAAGCAGCTGAGGTGTTCAACACAAGCACAAACATAGACTTTTTTCATTCCAAGACATAGGATAAAATTGAAGAGCAGTAAAAGCATCTTTCCCTGCAGTGTTCCATGTAATAGTCGTGCTATAGTTTGTTCATTTTAGTGATACAATGAATATATACATACCCCCTTCCCAGCCCCATATACACATGTGGTTTTCTAGTTCTGCTTACATGGTAGAGACAGCGTAGATATCTGTGTTTCATCCTGTTTTGACACAAGAAATTGAAATATAGCTATAAATGAATTTGCTTTGAAGACTCTTTGTTTAAGCTCTACCAGGGGTAAAATATCCCGTGCAGAATTCTTGGCATTAGTCCTGTTGTGCAAAAGATAGGAGAGCTCAGCTCTCTAGATCAATAGCAAGTTCTGATCTTTACGAAGTCATTTTTCAGATTAAGCATGTTTTGATCCTGAATTTTCATATTTATTCCCTTTCAGTTAAGTTTTAATAAGTGAAAAGACACTTCAAGATGTGTTTATTTGACAGGATAAAATTTTCAAATGTACAGAAATAACTTTTCTTTTAGAAAGAAATAACTTTTCATTCTCACTCAAGAATTAAGCTTTTCAGTGACTTAGGCCCTCTTGAAGGTTTTTACTGAAATGATGTAACAAATTATTGCAGTTTTCCTGCCAAATCAAGAAAAATAATATGCGCTATAACCTTGAATTAACCCTTGGTTAAATATTTGCATTGTACTATGACTAAAATGTAAAAAATGGTCTCATGGAGGTCTCCCTTTTTGAGGTTGCATGTTGGCTGCTGGATTCTGGCTCCAAGGAGCGCACCCTTCACAACATGGTGACCAACTTTCTCCCCAGTGAGTTGCCCCTCCTGGAAGGAGTGGGCACCGGCCAAGGGGTGCAGAGCCTGGGGCTGAGTGCCAGCGGAGACCATTCTGGGCGGTACAGAGCAGCCACAGAGTCTGTGCTTATCTTCAACGTCATGGACCAGCTCCACAAGGAATTACAGAAGGAAAATCTGACAGGTAAAGGGACCTCCTCCGCTTGGGGGCAAAGATGGAGGGTAAATATAGCTGTGCTACCACGGGCTGAATGATCAGTGCAGAAGAGAGGAGGTTTGGAAGTTCTTATCTAAATATATTCTGTGTCAAAATGTTCATTTGTTAAAAGATAAGAGGGAAGTTCCCTTGGAAGTATATCTATTCTGGAAAAAAAAAATTTAGAATATAATTCTTATATCCCAAATATCCACCAGTTCCAGTGGTTAAGGCTGTAGTAGAGTCTATTTTAAGTCTCTGAATCAAGCAGATTTCTACCTCTCAGATGAGTACCCTGGCCATTCTGAGGGACTTGTGAGTCTGTCTATGGTTTCTCATGAATATTTTCAAAAGTTTTTGGATTTCCTTGTCAGAAGTAATTCCTAAAATCCTCAAATGTTTTCTGAAGGAGATTTCTTGCTCTTTGGCCTCCCCATATAGCATGATTTGTCATATATGCATTGTGTCCATGAAACTCTTGTGATTCCATAGTGAATGATCCTGTATGTTTGCACTAATAATTGCTGAGTGCTTGTGCTGTTTTAAAACAAGCCATCAAAAAAACCCCCAAAAGCATATATCTATTGGTGGTCATTATGGTAGTTTCCCCTAAAGTAAATCCAGAGCTGAGGATTATGGTCCAATCCCACTGAAGTATTTTATTGCAAGTTTACCACATCATTTATGACTGTCACAGTTGAACTTTAGAACATTTTTAAAAGATGTGGGTGGTGGAATGAAAGTGTATCAAGTTAGAAAGCCTTACATTAAGCATGCCTGCAGTTTATAAAATGTTGATACACAGAGAGATATGTATTTCTTAGAAAAAAAATTGACAGAAACTGCTTTCTTAAATACTTTTGTGATAGGAAGTTCTGGAACACTTCTTATTATGAAATATTTCTTATTCCAGAAACAAAAGTATTTAAATGAAATCTATAGTAAAAGATTTCAATGTGTCAGAACATTCCAGTATTTTCAAAACTGAGGATTCTCTTTTTTTTTTTTTAATAAATCTGTTTATCTGCAGTTGATCTGTTTTATAAAAGATTTTCTTGGGTTTGTACTTTCTACAGATGTATTTTCTAAAGTGGAGATGCCCACCCATTATTGCTTGGCTCTGCTGGAGCTGAATGGCATTGGTTTCAGCACAACAGCCTATGAGACCCAGAAACAGGTCATGCAGGCTAAACTGAGCCAGATTGAGACCAAGGCGTATCAGCTGGCGGGGCACAGCTTCTCCTTGACCAGCCCTGATGACATTGCAGAGGTACAGGAGGGTTGGGGTGGGAGGGAGAGAACTTCCCCAGAGGTTATCATCAAGAGGCTGTGACTAAAATAAGAAAAAAAACTCTACTTGGGAAGACCGCATGAAGAAAAGACAAAATGCAAACCTAACTCTGCTGAGACTTCATTTATCCTTACACTCATTATGAGCTTGCTGCCTGCAAGAGGCTGTGCCTCTCCTGCTTGTTACTGATCATTCTGGTTTCTGCCAACTTTAGCAGAGATAAAGAAGGTAGAAGTGGAAATCTGTATGTTGGAAATAAAATCCAAGTGAAAATAAGCATGTGGTTTGTATAGGATCTTGGCCTCTCATGGTGCATGAGATGATCTGCCAATTAAATGGCTTTTGCAGTATTTTGGATGAGTGGTACAGGAATGGAGAAGTTTTTTTGCAGTGCCAGTGTCCTGCACATGAGATGTGATTTGGTGTCATGTAGTCTTCAGTCTAAGAAGAGTTGTACTGAAAAAGTTGCATTGTTATCCTTGTCCCTGCACAGGCACGAAACAGGAGGAAAGACAGCTTTAAAAGTTTTGAATCAACTACTGTCTGCTTTTAAGAACCGATATCTTTTTGAAGTCTAAGAAACAAATTTCTATGTAAAAAATCAGTGCTTTCATTCCTGAAGAATTTCACTTATATTTTTCAATGTACATTACATGGGATAATTGAAATAGATTATAATTGCTGTGCATGCTTTCCTCCCCCTCTTTTTTTTTTCTCCATATACTATTCTCTTGCTGAGGGACTGTACTTTATATGGAAGTAGTCAAAATTTGCAAGCAGCTATCAGTCAAAGAAGTTCCACAGAAATATTCCTTCTTTGTTGCAAATGTAGAAGTCTTGCTCAGTAACAGTAGTCTAAGTTAGAACTTGTGAAATAATGCTCAACTTCAGCTTCACTCTGCTTCATGGAAAAGGGGAAGTAAAGTTTTTTCTGAAATGCTGTTTTCTGAAGTACAGAACCTTATTTCTCACGTGGAAATTTATTAGAAGTCATGTAAAGTATCTTGTATAGGTTAATGGAACTTTGCCCTTCTAGTTTTGTGTCAGTGAAACTTCTGTGCTACATAAATGTGCAAGAGAAAAGCTTTCTGTTCCCTTCTGCCAGCTGTGAAATGAAAGACAATAGCTGCTAAGTAGTGCATAATGCTACATAGAAACATAAAGTGAAAAATTAAGAGCTGTATTCTGTCTTTCACCAAATGAGCATATACTTAATTTCCCAGTTTTTTGGCAATTTGTTAGAAAAACTAATATTCTAGCTATTCTCTAAAAGGTATTTGTGACCATCTCTTTCTATGCCATTCATACTGTTCTGAAGCCTGCTCCCTGCTAACGCTTCTTTTTTTTCACCAATGTTCTTCCCACTTTCAGTCATCTGAACATTACATTTTATTACAGTTGACTGTCAGTAATAGCCTCACTTATTGGATAGAGTTAATTACCTTTTCTAAAAACATACCTCTGAACTCAAACTTAGAGTGTTCAGAAAATGAGATTTTAAATTGCATTTCATAGTTAATTAAAATGAGGAGGAATGACTTTGATAGCCGGGATCTTTAATCAGCTTTTTAATTACCTGAAGCATTTGTACTACCCTTTGGTTGGAACAAGCTGTTTAAGTGCTCAGTTGCTTTTGTTTTCTCCTGGGAGTAGCGTGCAGAAACTGATTTGAAATGCTGGCCTCTTTCAGGTGTTGTTCCTGGAGCTGAAGTTGCCACAAAATGGAGACGTGAAAGTCCAAGGGAACAAGAAAACCCTGGGTTACACCAGAAGAGCAACTGCTAAAGGAAACAGGGTCAGGCTAAGCAAGCAGTTCAGTACAACCAAGGTACAGTAAAGTTTGTTTCTAGTCTGAAAGTAAATTTTAATTGCCTCTTGCTCCTCCAGTTACCACTGGAAATTCAAACTGGATTCTACCTTCTCTGTTAGCAGAGTTAGTAACTCCTGCTCTCCTAAAGCTTGAGTGCAGTGAGGACATGACTATAAATAGCAGGCTTCAGTAAGAGTAAATCAGGCAGAATCTGATTTCCCAAATCACGTGCAAGACCAAAATAGCACAATAATTTTGTAAAGCCAATAGCAGAAGAATTTTTCCACATCAGCTTGAAAGAGACTTAAATACCATGTTGACTAAATACAGTATTTTCTCTTCCTGCTACTATCAAATCTGTATTTTTTGCTTCAGAGAATTTGTCTTCAGAATGGCTAATCTGATGGTTTATCAAATTTAGTATATCAGAAGCTTGTATAATGTGAAGGCTATTGACATCCTTGCCAGTTGATAAATATTGTGGACCTGTATTAATACCAACTGCTGCAGGCTAATGGGTGCTCTTGCCAGACAAGTGAAATTAGCAGATATATATGTTCCTGTTTTCAGGACTCATTAATCTGTATTGTTTTCTTAGTTTCCCCTTGTTCAGTGTAGTCTGTGCTCAGAAGACAAGTATTGATTTCTGGAACTCAAGTGGCAGTGAAGATGTTGAGTGCAGTGGTGGTGGCAGAGCAGGGAGCAAGAAGCAAAGGGAGGATTTCCTCCTTTTGTGATGTGGAGGGATGAGGCTGCAGCTGCCTGCTGCACACACACAAAAAAGTTATTTTGAGAAATGTTTGCATGCCACTGTCTTTTGAAATTCTTGTTAGTCCCTTCATATTTCTGATTGAACTTGAAAGGATTTGATTGCTAGTGATCAGCTTTGTCTTTCAAGGAGCATGGTCAAGGGCTTCACTTTGTGTTCCTAGTGTACAGATAGGAGAGAGCAGGGAGAAAAATATGCAAGAAGGTGGAGGAGAAGCATTAACAGCGGACAAGAGGAGACAACGTAGGGGACCCATGGCAAGTGATGCTTTATTTCATCATTTCAAGTGGTTTATTGGTTGGTGCAGATTAAGAGTGATGATGAGGGTGCAGAAGTCCAAAGGGAAGTGATTGTCTTCTCGTGGGCAATAAAACTGCTGCTGTCAGGTGGTGCTTTGATTACCCAGGTGTAGGTGGTATAAGTGGAGAGGATATCGATTTAATTTTAAGGCAGTGACACTGGAAACTCACTGTGGGTGAAGGAGTCACTTTTTCCTGCAGAACTGCAAAAACTTTATAAATAAAGCTTTAAAGGCCGTTGATTAGTTGTGCCCTTTTCTTCCCACAAGGATGTTTTGGAGAAATTAAAGACACTTCACCCATTGCCAGGGCTGATATTGGAATGGAGGAGGATCAACAACGCCATTACTAAAGTGGTGTTTCCACTACAGAGGGAGAAGCGATTGAATTCTGCACTGGGAATGGAAAGGATATATCCAATTTCACAGACTCACACAGCTACAGGTGAACAAATGTGTGCAAATGCCTCACTTCTTACTGTTTTTCTGTCTTTTTGTATGTGTGTGCAGCTTTTGTAAGGGGAAAAGATAGGAAATCAAGCCTGTGCTCTGCTTCAAACAAATACATGGGCTCTGCTTCAAACAAAAATACTGGTATATCTGTTTGACATATATCTGCCTTATAAAACCAGATGTGTTTAAAATAGCTTTTGTGTTCACTGAGCAGTATTATTCATTTCTTGCACATATTAGCATGTAAATCTCTGACTCCAGAACAGGTTCTGGATTTGGGCGTTTCTTATTAGTGATACGGAAACGAGGAACCATCACAAGCCCATTAAACACAGATTACTTTTACTTTTTAAAAAATTTGATCAGTGGTCATATCCTCCCTCACTCTCCTGCCCATTGTATTTTGGAGGTGCGGAGTGTGTGCAGCTGTGCTGAGTTAGAGAGACTCCTTTTGGACCCTTCCTTAGTTCTGCCTTGTCTTCCTCTCAGGTCGAGTAACCTTCACAGAGCCAAATATCCAGAATGTGCCAAGAGATTTTGAGATTGAAATGCCGACTGTGGTTGAAGAAAGCCCACCCTCCCAAGCCCATGGAAGTGTTAATTCTCGTGCTGCTTTGGGAGGCAGGTAGGAGGATCTTGGCAAAGCTTCTGTCTAATCTTAATGTGGTCGGGTTTTCAAATTTCTCTTTTCTGACTTCACCTGTGGCTGCTGTCATGTCAGTGTGACTTGTTATTCAGTGTTTCTCTTACGGGGAAATAAACACCTAAAAATCAGTGATACATGAAAGACATAATAATACTAACAGCATGTGGTTTCATGTAGCTATTTGCTTTCTTTTTGACGTTCTTTATGAAACCCTTCAGTGAGATGGGCGTTACGCTCCCAGCTGTTGGGTGGAAATAACTAAATGAGTGTGAAAGTAACTAAACTGAAGTTAGGATCTGGTTTGACTTGCTAAGAGCTACTATGAAAGAGGATAGGATATTGTGGAAGAAGCAGGAAAAAGTTCATTTGCTTTATGCTGTGCAGCTCCCTTTGTAAGGGAACACGGGTGAACGTATTTTTCATTCTTTGTTAATAATTTCATTTGTGATAGTGACCTGCAGAAACTACCAGGTAGCAGAGGAAGATTTCTAAATTTGGTTTCTGTTAAACAGATGCCCTGTTCTATGATTCTACAATTCTGCTTTGACAGCATTACATGCCAGTGCCTAAACAGTTGTGTGGAAGTCTAGTGAAATACCAAGGTCAATCTTTTAGCAACTACCTTGTGAGCTTTGAGGCTTCATACTTGGTGGTGCTTTTCTGCCCTTTCAGTTTCTCTTTCAATTCAGGTTCTTGTCCCACTTGTGTCACCTGAGTGACTTTTCTAAGCTTTTTCCCCCCACAGCAAGATGTGAGAAATTTGAGAAGATTTTTGGTTCTTCTGTCTGGCACCTCCTACCACCATGTGTTTAACACCCTTGTGCCTTGGGAAAGTAATGAGAAGAGAACTCAGGAATGGAAGGATCTTGTCCATCCCTCCTCAGAAGCACCAGGCATAGCCATGGAGGCAGGAATGTCATTCTGACATAAAGCTTTGGCAGTGCTCAGGCTTGCAGCAGCTTTTCAGGATGGTTGGGGAGTGTGCTGTTTTCTTGAGAGTCTTCCTTGTAGAGAAGAGCCCATCAAAGGAATGGAGTGTCTGCCAGACTTTGAGAGGTCTGTTTCTCAGGCTGACTTTTCCTACATTTTCATACATTCCTTAGTTAAGCAGCCACTGTGTTAGGAAGATGGGCAATCCTAAAGGTGCAGAAATGACTGCTGGCACAAAAGAAACTGCCATCCAGCCAAGTCTGATAGGCCTTCCAGACTTTGGTCCAAACTGTCTATTATCTTACTAACTACTCTTGCTACTCTTTCCTCCTGTTGTAAGAAGCTTCTGACCAAAGGAGTGTAGCTAAATTAGGTCATGGTATAAAGCCCTTACACATTTAACTGAACTGAGAACCTGTGCTGAACAGTGGGATTTTCTGCAGTACCCAGACATGTAATTGTCCCTCACCTTTATTTCTTTTGAAAATTTATTTCTGTGATTTTTGTGCTTTCATCTCATTGCTCCCTATCATTCCTGAAATGACAATATTTAAGAAGAAAAGGAAGTGCACAAGGGAGAGCATGATGCTTTTTTCTGTGCTCTGCTGAAACTAGTCTTGATCTCAGAGATATCTTTTCATTTTGATAAAGAATTTGCTCAGATCCCTGATCCAGACATCAAGGACTTATAAAGGCCTTTTGCCTTCCAGTGAGGAGCCCATTGGACTGTCTGGTAGACTGGTGCTGATGGGAGTATGTGATGTGAATGGTGTCAGAGCTGTGCACTGCTCAGTGGATATGCTCATGGATACAATTCCATCTGCAGCTACAAATGACTTGGTGGGACAGGAGACCTAAGCAATGGATGGATGCAGACCACCTGGGTGACACTGTAAACTTTTGGCCTCCCAGAAAAGAAAATCGAGTAGCTTTGGGACAATTTTTCCCTCAGTCTTTAGGGACGAAATGTGCCGTGTGTTATGAGCACATCTTCTGCAACTTCTGCTCCTTTTTTACAGGCTTACTTGGGAATATGTGTGCAAGTGCAGTAATGAGGGTGATGTTGGGGGGGGATTCTTTCTGCCTCTGCTAGGTATGGGCTGGTGTGTGCATTCTGCAGAGGAGAATGATGTTGAGAGACTTGGCACTCAAGGTGGAGTGTTGAATTTTTAGGATTCCTGTGACTCTGTTGTCTTTCTGGAATGTGCTCATCACAGATCTGGGGCCATTCATCTTACGTGTTTTAGAGTGGAATGATCCAATTTCTGAACTGAATCCTGAATGTACTAGGAGGATTTATCCCTAAATCTTTTCAGAATCAGTAAATCCCTTTCAGGTGTTTATGTGTTCTCTGTCCAGTTCCCCCATGGTCAAATTTGGGTGTGGATTGTCCAGAAAAATGGAATAGAGGCCACTGTCTCACTTGTTTCACTGATTCTTTGTGGTAAAAATGATTATGCATCTCTTAGTATTTCAGAAATTGGTGAAGGGCAGTCATTCTTTTTCTCCACAGATGCAGAAAGCGTTCCAGTATTTTGCCTAATGGGCTAAAGGTTCAAGCTGCAAACAGATCCGAAGAAAGAGGAATACCGTTTTCTGTTAGCATGAGGCACGCTTTTGTTCCCTTCCCAGGTAATGCCCAGGTCCTGCTCTGGAATTGTTAAGTATGTCGTTAGCAAAAAGTCCTAAGTGTAATGAAGGTTTGAGAACTGATAACAGTATATATGTGTCTGAGCAGCCTACTTGGAAAACTAGTGCAGTAGTTAGCATGCCTTCAAAATTATTCACAAGACTGTAAAAGAGAGAGTTTCAGTTGGGGGAAGTATTCAAATGATATAATTCACATGTTCACAATTTTATTTCCTCTTTAAGAATACCTGTTTTGTAAAGAGGTAGTAGCTAAGGCAGCTCTTAATACACAAATTATACTCTACCTAGTGTTCCTTCTATTCAAGTGTCAGTTCTGACACTGCCTGCTCTGTCTCAGACACCTGGACAGATACTTGTTCATATGGTTTTGATGGATTCTAGATGTAGTGACTAGATGTAAAGCAGGCAGCCCTGAGCATTGGGGAAACAGGCAAGAATTTGTCTGATAGAAATTGCTGTGAAAACTCTCAGAGCAGAAGATAAGGGATGGGTTCAGTCCTTCTTGCTAGCAAGTTGGATGGAACATTGGAGTAATTTATGAAGTAATGCTTTCTGATAACTTCTTGACTTCAGGTGGCTTAATCTTGGCTGCTGATTACTCTCAGCTGGAACTGAGGATCCTTGCTCATTTGTCTTGTGACTGTCGCCTCATTCAAGCCTTGAATGGTGGTACTGATGTCTTTAAGAGCATCGCAGCAGAATGGAAAAGGATTGATCCCAAAGCTGTTGGAGACAGGACCAGGCAACAAGCTAAGCAGGTAATTTTAGGAAAAAAATTCAATAGCAGCTTTCTGGGCAGGAAGGTTCAGTGTTCAACACATTGTGGAGTCAGAGTAGTATGATTTTCTGTTTGAGTTCAGCCATGATTGTTCAGTAGTTGCTTTGTCCGTCCTCCCACTCCCACTACATTGCAACTGGAGCTGTCGGGTTTTGGGGGATGAGGGTGGAGAAAAGCAGCATGAATGGCTTGGACTCAGAGCAGGTCTCTCTTCTTGAATACTTGCCCCTGTTTCCATACACTTGTCTTCCAGTGAATCACAATTTGTTTTGGCTCTGCTTTCTCTGCATGGCTGACCATACGGTTGCGATTCTTCGCCCTGTCCTCTGGCAGATTTGCTATGGAATCATCTATGGAATAGGAGCAAAATCTTTAGGCGAGCAGATGGGGATTGATGAAAATGAAGCTGCCAATTATATTGAATCTTTCCAATCAAGATACACAGGTTTGGATATGGCTGTTTGGGAGCTGGGTGGTGGTGGTGGTTGTTGTTTTTAATCCCTTCTCTCCATGTCTCTTCAAATCCTAAATTTGTCTCAAGCTACTACTCGTATCTCTTGAAAATGCTTTTCATTTTGAAAATGTCTAGTGCATGAACGCAGCAGTTTAATACTCTGTAATGTTTTACTTTCTGGTTTTATTCACCTTTAGGATTTTGTTCTTTACTTATTACATTAAATTTTTTTATTGTTTTAATTAATTAATAAGCCCTGAGGAGTTTTTTTAAAGCTCTTAAGTTTCGGGATGAGAAACATGCTTTTCCTTATTAAAACACAGCTTCAAATGATATGCTGTGACAACTTTAGACCATGCTTCTTATAATTTTTAAATATAACCATTTCTTTATTCTGCTCTTGTCTTCTGCTTTCATGGAGTTCTAAACTGTTTTGCATATTACCCTTTAATTTTTATCCAGCTGCTCAGAGTAGCTCTCCCATGTTTTGTAAAAAGACATTGTTGTGTTTCTAAGAAGCATGTTAATTTTTAGGAAAGCTGTAGAGAGAATAGAGCTGCAATCAGAAGAAGAATGGAGGGCAAATGGGACAAGAGGCAGCTAGCTCTAATCATAGGACTTGAAAATGAGCTGGCAAATTATGTTCTGAAGATTAAGGGTTTGTTGCTTTAGGAGACAGATGCAGAGAAATTGTTTTCTGTTAAGAGTCTGTTTAGTCTCCATTAATTTCTGAATAGTCTCTCCTTCGTGACCATTAGGAACGACTTCCTGCTTCCTCTCTCTCGGCACATGTGTGTGTATGCATGCAAACTGCAGTGTTCCTTGTATTGTAACTCCACTTCTCATGGATTTTCACTTGGTATGTGTTGCCAGGCTGACTGCTAAATGACATGCCTAATGAATTGACTTATGCTGTCAGTCTTGATTTTTGAATAGCTCCTTTTACGTTTTATATTTTGTAAACATGGAAAGAAACTGTCTGAAGTTAACTTTTCCCACTTTAGTACAGTTGTTACCTGAACTTGCAGTGCAAGTTCACTCTTCCCTGTCTCACCTTTCTTTGACCTAAGTTTCTTTTTAACACTCTCGGTGGATTTGCTCCTTCCCTTGCAAAGTGCAGGTGGGTGATTTTCTTTCATCCTAGAATCTGAAGGGACACAGCCTGAAGTCAGGCAGCCTGAGGCATCAAGGGCTCTGGCTTCTGCTTTCAATTTACTCCCTTCCTACTACTTATCTTTCCAGCGCTGGTCCAGGCTCTGACCTCTCCGTTACCAATAATACACGTATGACCCTCTGTGCCTGGGCACTGTGCAGAATGAACTTCCCACCTCCTTGTGCACAGCCAGACATCCTGACACCGAGCACTCTCTTCCACCTCAAAAGTCTTAATAGGTTTTGCAGCAGAGCTGAATGAGTGACCGTGTGCCTTTGTCCACTGATGGGCTCTGGGAAATTTGAAGGATTTCCTCTGTGCTGCTTAGCTGCCCCAGACTGCTTTCAGTGACCCCACTGAGAAGTCAGTACAGAACATCAGCTGTATTACAGAAAACTTTCTCTCTCCTTTCACAGGGGTTCAGAAATTCTTGAGGGAGACGGTGCGGAGCTGCAGAAGGGATGGGTTTGTGCAGACCATCCTGGGGAGACGGCGATACCTGCCAGCTATCAAAGATCCAAATCCCTACAGCAAAGCTCATGTATGTTGAGTGCCGTGCCTTTCTTTCTTTAATTATTTTTTTTAGTTTTCTTTTTAAAATACCAGATTTCTTTGCATAGCCATGTCTGCAGTTTTACAAGGTTTGTGAGCCATCTTAGTCATGACCTTCCACTTCTTGCTTAGTTCATCGTTCCCTCAGTCATTCTCTGAGTAACAGCTTTTGTCATGGCCTGTTTGACGTAAGTCTTCTGTGACTGGGTGTGCAGCTGTCATCGCTGTGCTAACCTCACTTCAGAACTCCCACGTTGGAGCTGGAGTGAGTAATTTATTGAAATCAATGGACAGACATGATTTTAAAAAGCCTCCACAATGATACACTTTAACTCTTCAGGCTGAATTGCTCCCACTCAGCAGTCTTTGTATGTTACATGCTGTCAGCACTTGAACAAGAAAGGGCATTTAAATCCTATATTTTTGGGTATTTGTTCCTTTTCTTATTTTCCCTGAAAGGAAAATTGCTTTAACTTCTTAGTTAAATATTTACTTAGTATACACTTTTGCACTAGCATTATTTTTTTTTCCAGGTAATTTTGGACACTTCTGCCATAGCCTCTACTTCAGTATGAGTAAATTGACTCCGCAGGGAGGTGTTTCTGTGGGGAGGAAGCAGTATACTTCTCAGTAGGAAGCTGGATCAGGTTGTGTGGAATTAAAGACTAGAGTAGAAGAGGGAGGAAGTGGGGGAGTTTGTACTCCAAATAGTTGACAGGGAAATAAGGAGGCTTTCAAAAAACTTTTGAGAATATTGGACAGTTTGATCTGAAAAATACTTCAGCAGGAAGATGCATCTTCTGTTCAAATTTAATTTAGTCTTTAAAATCATATTAAAGACCAGTTAATGAATTATCTTCACTTTCATTTCAGCACCCTCACAATTCTTTGCACATGTTTCAGCTCTAAACGAAGAGAGAAGAAGCTTTGAATACAGTTTTCTTGTCTGAGGAGGGGACTAGTACAGAAGTTGCTTGTGTTGAAAAAAAATGGTGGTCTGGTGTGTTTTTGCACAGCTTAATGCTCTGGCAGTCAGGATTTAGTGTGGCAGACCAGACTGTTAGTCCATGAAGTCCAGTTACTTGCCTTCGGTTGTCCGTCCCTTATGGCTTTGAAGATAGGCAGAAGTATCTTGTGGTGCTTCTCCTTCTTGTGGATTGTGACTCTTGCAGGTTATTACCCTTGATATTCATTAATTTTAAATTTGTGGAGTTTTCTCAGGCGCCTGTAGAAATTTTGTGTCGGAAGCTAGTCTATAATGTGTCTTTCTTTCAGGCAGAGAGAACAAACTCTTTATTTGGAAGTTTTACTATGTGTATATTTGGCCATGTATTTATTATTTTTAATTAAGTACATGTGATGTGCTGGATTTGATTTTTTGGGGGTGAGTTTTGAGAACAACTATCTCTGTTCAGGCAGAGCGACAGGCTGTGAATACAACTGTTCAGGGATCTGCTGCAGATATTGTCAAAACAGCCACTGTGAATATTCAGAGACGCCTGGAAGCTTTCTCCTCTGTGATCAAGTCCCATGGACATCTGGAGAGCTCCTTCCAGAGAGATAAGACCGGTATGGTTGCCTCTTCTTTGCACACTGGAGCAAGATTTTCAGTGTTACTAATGTTAAAAAAAAAAAAAAAAAAAGCCTGAAAAAAAGTTAGTGCCTTTGGGCGTAGGGGTGGGAGATGTTTTATTTCCTGACAGTGGTTAGTCTGTGTTTAAGGGGCAAAAAAGTCATAAGGAAGGAGGAAGAATGCTCAACAAACTAAAGCAAATGTGACCAGAACAGAGACTCCAATTACCTCAGAGCAGATCTTGCAAAGGTTGGCAGTGAGAGTTCCTGTGTGATGTGGTCTGTGATGCCACCACAGAATTGTTCAGAAGGAGGAACTGAGCTGACACTCTGGCTTCAGAGGCAGTGCAAAAATTGTGTGGGACAACTTCTGATTCCAAAAATAAATTTTTTGGTTAGAATTAAGTCTGGAATTTGTTGTCTGGAATTCGATGTACAGAGACTCCGCGAGAATATTATACGAAGCACTTATGGGCATACGTTTTTTCTGGCTGCAGATAGCAAAGCTGTGCTGGGGTGCTCATTCCCACAGGAATGCCACAAAGACTTTTTTTAGCATAATGCAGATGGTGTTTTGTTCATCAGGTGTATTTTAGAAAGACAACTTAAGAGATGGAGAGCTATATTTCTTTGATAGTTCTTGTGCTTCAATTGAAACGTGAAGCTGTCTTAATATGAAGGGCCTGATTTGGAAATTAAATAATTAATTGCCAAACCTCTAAAAACGTGTCAGGGAGTTTATTTTGGAGAGACCAGATTCAGAGGTCAGCTATGAGTAGAAGCCACGTGCTTGGCAGAGCTTCACACCCCTCCTAGGAGCAGAAGCTACTGACCTTTGGCCAGTGTCATGGTAGGGAGGGGAGTAGATGCATTTGCGGCAGTTTTTCCCTACTCTGATACTGAGTGTTTCAAGAACTGGAAGGAATTCTTTTTCAGCAAGTTAGAAATGCCTGTGCCATCAGAGGAGCCTCCTGCATCACGTGGCTGCTTCAACGTTGCTGCTTCAGTGTGAGGCTTGTGTGAGAACTGATGATGGCTTGAAACCCTTTCTGTGAACTGAAGTCCTCCTGTCAGCTAACCTGAGAAATAAATAACTTTTGAGTCTGTGTGTGTGAGGTTGTGTTTGTTTATTTTAGAACACCAACAGCTTTTACCATTGAAGGGTTTGTTTTATTTTTTGTCAGGGAAGGCTTACCAGGATCTTGGTTTTGTCAGCTGCTTACTTGTTTATTCAATAACTGCTCTTTTTTTCCTTCCTCTGTTTTACTCAGGAGCTACAGTTTCAGAAACTGCATTTTGCAGGATGCTTACTGCTTTCTTAAACTACCCATTAAAATGTTTCTGGAAGAAAAGCAGAATCCTAATTCATTGCCAGAGAGAATGTTGTAAACCAGCTTCTGATTAAACTTTGCACAATTTTGTTTAAAATTTACTTTTAAAACAGATGGTTCAGGAGACACAACTGCCTCTTGTTTCCATTCTGATTCATATCTTTATAATGTAAGGCTGAAATGTGTATATCTAAAATACTTTTCATTAACATTTTTTCCCTCAGTAGCTGTACAAATATTGATAGAATAGCAATGATTTGTGGTTTTGTGTGTAGGCATGGGCTTTTTAATTTTAAAGTTCCTCACGTTGTTTTTCTCAGCATTAGGAATGTGCAAAGTTTTTTGATACAAGAAACACACTTTTGTATGATGGTACCTAACAAACTCTGCTCTTCACCTGTGTAGGAAGGCTGTCAAGGAGGAGAAACGCAGGGATGTTGCATCCCATCAGAGGAGGCTTCTTTATCCTCCAGCTGCACGATGAGCTCCTCTATGAAGTTGCAGAGGACGATGTCCTCCAGGTACAGCCCTGCAGTTCCTCTTTCAGCTCTACTGTGTTACTGTATTTCAAACAAGCCTTCCTTCTAGGAGCTCACATCCTCTTCCCTGGGTCCCCTCTCCCTGCGTGCTGAAAAGTCTGTGAAAACAAAGTTCAATTGGATGAAAAAAACAAGTTTGCATGCTTGATCCCTTGATTTCAGACTCAAGCCACCCTCATGGCTGAAGTTCATTTTCAGCATGTGCTTTGTTGCTTATAACAGCAGTTCATGCAACTTTCTGTGAGGCTTGATGAGTGAAGTGGCTTAGTATTGTTGACAGGTGTAGGGGGAAGTGTTTCCTCATCTGGAGCATTTTTGCCTCCCTGTTTATGCTCTGGTGCCTAACTCAGAACATATATTATTACAGCTGTGGTTTGTACTCTGTGCAGGGAAAGAGGATTCTATCCTTTTGGTACTTGTTTCCTCATTCTCTACCCGCTTGTCTTCCTGGTAGGAGCACTGTGGTGCTGGTTGGCAGCGTGGTAGGTACAAGGAATGGGCTCTGTGATTTTAAAGTGTGTGTGTGTGTGTGTGTCTCTGTGTGTGTGCTCTTCCTCCCTGAAGGTGCTCCTGTGCCTGGGCACAGAGGTGTCTGTGTGACAGCTCTCAGGGACAGGTGTTTGAGCTGGGTGTTGGCAGCTCAGTGTTTCCAAGTCCTGAGCACGAACACAGTGAGGCTCCCAGGCCGTGCTTCCATGTCTTGGGGATGCCTTGGGGATACCTTGGGGATACCTTTCTTCCACTCCTGTGCAGGCACATCGTTAATGACAAAAGGTCATTTTCTGATGGCAAGCAGTAACTCCTAGTCTGACAGAGCTTCCAGCAGCGCTGACTGGCCTGAGCATGCACGTATATATCAATAAATATGTATTAATAAAAATATGAAGGATATAAGTGAGTATATCTGTTAATAATATGTATATTAATTGAAATAAAAACAAAAGGTGTGATATTTTTGTCTTGAATCTCAGCTCGAGCTTTTTCTCATTTTGCCAGCTTTGTTCAGACATCTGCTGCTTCAATCCATGCAGGCTGTTTTAGAGACAGAAAGGCTCCTAATATTCTTCCTGTGGAAGACTGAAATCCCCTGAGCATAGGCTTTAACATCTTTAGATACTGACTCCAGTTTATCATGGTGTTCTCAGGAGAACTGGAGACAAGTGAATGGATTTGCTTATTATTTATTGTATTCTATTATTTTCATGAACTACCTCGACTTCAAGAGCAATTATTACCAGCTTTTGTAACTTCCTTCAGATATATTCCTCCATAGATTTTTCTGGGCAGTTGCTTAAACCGGCAGGTTTTCCTGTCTCCCCTGCAGCACAGCTGCTGTCCCTGGTTCTAGGTGCAGCAGCCCTAATCTGATGTTCTTTGCTGGTGCCATGTGCTGGACTTGTGCCCATTCTCAGAGAATCTCCTTCTGTATGGTTCATGTTTCTTCTGATATGCTGGGCCCCAAACTTGATCGAGGCTGGAGTGGTTTGAATAGAGTGGAAAATTGATCTGTGTGTCATGCAAGCAACATTTTCTATGTTCCAGAATTTTATTTCCTTGTTTTCTCACAGCAGTGTGCCTTGCTTAAGACCTGTTCAGTTTTTAATCTCTGATAACCCCATTTTTTTCCTGCCCAGGCAGTTATTTTTCATCCTATTTTTGAACGGTAGATTATTTCTGTCCTAATTCTCTACCCTGCTTCTTTCTACTCTGTACTCGTCTGTGCTGAATTACATCCTATTTCAAAGCATTTTTCTAGGTTATCAGGTTCATTTTGAAATGCAGTATGTAGGGGCATAGGGGTTTGGAAGAGAAATCTTCCCCTAGTTCTTAATGCTGTTGTAAACTCTTGTGCTCTGATCTCCTCAAATCCCCTCCTCCATTCCCCAGCAAAAACTATGGAGGAACTTCCACAGTGGGTACCTGGGAGGAAATTATGAAAACACATGGAAGGGTCAGAAAGCTTGAGTAGTTCTTCTGCTGACAGAGTGGCTTCTACCTGAGCTGAGGAATCTCCATAATTTCAAAGCCTCTTTTCACTCTGCTGTGGAAAGGTTCATGAGATGGGTGTGGATTGGAAGATTCATTCAAATAAGCAATCCAGGACAGGCTGGATTCTGCATGGGTCTTGGGGGAGGAAAGGGAGTACCTCTATCCAGGGCAGGTTTTTACAGTCAGGAAAAAAAATCCAGTCTCTTGTAATCCAAATAGTTGCAGAAAGAAATAATTTCTGGTCTCCTAACTGTGTATTGAGGTGAGTGTTTTCTCAGGAATACTTTTGGAGGGCAGAGAACAGTTACCTCATCTGTTTACTAGAGGGCAGGAGTTGCCTTAACTAAATAGTGAGGGGAAACCTGGGCAGTATTTGTAGCACCCACATGGAATGTGATCTGCTTTCCCAGAGGTTTATAGTTTGTGTTTCACCAAGTGCTTTTCATGCTGGCACAACACGGAGGAGCCACCGTTCTTTGCTTCTGGCAAATTTTTTTTGTGTCTTGCTTTCAGTACATTGAAGTTTTCAGAACAGACTCCGTGAAACACATAAGAGTTATGCAGCTGAGTGAAAGGTGAGACTCTGCAGGACTCTCAAGTATTTAATAGAAAGTTAATCTTGGCCTCTTTTCTAAGTAGTCTTAAACACTGCAGAACCAGTCACAGCTCTGTGCTGCATAAAATCTCACTGGCTTTATACAGTTTCTCCATTCATAAACACTAATCAGGATCTGGTTGCATTCCCATTGGTGCTAAGTCAGTGCAAATAAATGCAGGAGAGGATTCCAGGTGTTTGCCTGCCCCAGCTATTGACAGAAACCCAGAGCATTGAAGTTGTGTGTGTGTCTGATGCCTGATGTTTCCTCTTAGGTCGCTCAGATCGTGAAGCACGAGATGGAAAACGCCATCAAACTCTCAGTGAAACTGGATGTTAAAGTGAAAATTGGCCCCAGCTGGGGAGACCTGCAGGACCTGGAGCTGTGACAATGCTGTGTGTCTCTCCCATGCGTGGGGAGGCAGAAGGAACCATGGACTGGGCAGGGCGAGGGCCTGTGATCACCTGCTGGCGGTGTGATCCTCCTGTGCTGTGTTCCTACTGGCAGGGTAACAAGCTGCCTTCTGAAACATGAAGGGTGGAACATGAATGTTCTGAAACATGAATGTTCTGGTGGAACATGAATTCACCAAGCCAAACTCTCCAGAGCTCACTCAGAGCACTGAAGCGTGTTTACAAAACTGTGAAATTATTAATTGTTAAAAGAAGGATATTTAAATGAATTCTGTTAAAGTGTGCTTGGTCTTGTACAAACCCCCAAAGCCTAATGAATTTATTACGTATGAAATGAGCTGGATTACTTTATTAAAACAAGGCACAAAGATAATTGGGCGGTTCTTGTGTGTAATTGTCTAGGGCAAAAAAAGTCATTGTGATTGCACTTGATGTAGAATTTTGCAGGCCTCTGCCAGGATTATCTTGTACTGGATTCTGCTGATGACACTCAGGTGCTGAAGTGGCTTTACAGCTGGCTGGATATCTCACTGAGCAGCTGTGCAGCATTCACAGTGAGTGGAACCTGTGCTTGGTTGGCCTCTGACTTTTAAGAAAGCATTTCGGTGACTGACTGCTGCAATTCATCCTACTACTACCTTGCAAAGTGGCTTCAAGAGGGATATTATTTGGAGTCTCTTAGAGTTAATACAAATTCACCAGCAGAAACATTTTAAAGAAAGAAGCTCAATGAATTGGTTAAAAACTTAATGGCAATGCATATTTTTGTGAAGAAGAAAACCAGCTCGGTCTGGCCAGCTGACATGGCAGCCTTGCTGGTGTTTGAGGTCTGGTGTGTTTGAGAGGAGTCATTACACTGTGGTTGGGTGACCTGTGGCTCTTCATTCAGAGACCATTCTTCTAAGGAAGCCTCGCACCTGCCTGTTGGCAGCCCCACTAAAACCTGCTCAGATTTCCCCCACTCTTTGCCTCAGTGTCTTTGGCTCTGACCCTGTGATCAGGCAGAAAGTTTTCCTGGGAGTTTGGGCTTGTCAAGCTGAGCCGGGATCAGATCCTTCAAAAGAAGGGGCAAGGAAGGAGCTTGCAGGGAATTAATCTGCCACTATTTGGCATGACTCTCCCCAGTAATACCTTCTGGTCTGGCTAAATCTCACATCACATGTTTTCATTTCCCTTCCAGACAGTTGTGATGGTTACACAAGTTCAGCTGCTTTTGTTAACTTCACACAATGCCTGACCTTGAGTTCTGTCATTTTCATCGTCTAGCCCTTGTGTGTTACAAGAAAGGGAGGACAAGTGCCTCCCGTCATCTTCCTTATGCCTCTAATTATTGTATCATGTCTTTTTGCTGCAGTTCCTCCCTAACGTAATCAATCTCCATCTTTCCATTCTTGCCTCCTGTGGGAAGTTTTCAAGCCCCTAATTATTCTTTCATTTCTGAACCTCTGCTGGCTCCTTTTTAAGCAGTGTACTTTTGAAGCTGCTTTTTCAGCCTGATCTGAGAGGATGCACACTTGGCTTTCAGCAGCCTGAGAGGGGGCTCGAGCTTGTTAACTTCAAATGCGGCGCTTTTGGCAGGGCCATTATCCCCACATCAGAAGTCCCTGGCACCGGGGGCTGGATAACACAGGGAGTTTTCAAAGATGGTAATGGGGCCTCCTTACAAAAGGCTGCATCCCGGACTCTGATCCACCACCTGCCTGTTGTGCAGGAAAATGGACACGTGGTCCTGAGCCAGAGCCCCAGGTGGGGCTGCCTTGACTGCCCTGCTCAGCACCATCTTGGCCTTCTTTCCCGTTCTGTGTTCCACCTTACACTGAGATTTTTTTGTTTTCTTCCTCCCTGCTCTATGCTGTGGCTTTCTACGACATCTGTCACCTGATGGCTGAACTCTTTATCCACAGCACTGTTTTTTTTCTTAGTTTATTAAAGCTTTTGTTATTAACAGATCTGAGCCGTGGCACCCTGGTGCCTGACCATTTGTGTGCTCTGCCTGTGAAGATGCTGGCTTGGACTCTTTATCAATTCACGTGGCCTGGTGATTTCCTGTCCCTGGGTGTCCTGCGGTGACACACCTGTGCCGTATTTCAGGCCTCACTGGGGCTGCTGTCATTTGGGCTGCTTGTTCTTTGGCACATTACAATATTTCCCTCCCACACACTGCCTTCAGAATTTCCAAAGGATGGATCTCACCCGTATTTCTCAGCAAGCTCTCTAGAAGGGGGTGATGCTAATCGGTAAGGGGATTAACATGTACCCAAACTTATTTTGACTAACAAACTCGATGGGTTCATTTTAATTAAGCAGTAATTTGGAGCAAATGAGAAGATAAGAGGTAGCCACTGTGGCGTTGCTGGCTCTGAGCTGTTGGCTGATTGCTGCTATTTACACTCCTCAATTCTGATTAGACTTTAACTCTTACTGAGACTGAGCAGTGGAAGCAGAAGAGGGTTTAGGTCAGGTAAGCAGAGGCACTGGCCAGAAGTGCAGAAAAGGGTATGTGTTGTTTTCTGAAGGTGGTAGAAGGAGCCTGGCTGCTCACATTACTTACCTATTTTTGCCTGTGGGCTCCTTTTCCCCCACCTCTGATGGGCTGAGGCCTGTGTTTAGTTGGAAATGGGGCTTTTTATTAATTCAGGACCCAATAACCAGAGTGCAGGTTAGTCTCGGTCTCCATGTAGTCAGGGTGGGATGCATCTGGTAGTGTTTGCTCTGTTCCTCAACTTGGTTGTGTGTTTCTCTCTCTTCACAGCCCACTGCAGCCTCCCTTCAGCTGGCACAGCCCGGGACAAGGACAGATGAACGCTGCAGAAGGAGTAAGAGTTCTGTTTGTTAGAACTGTTGGCAGCCCTGTCCCTTGGTGCACACAGAATTGCTACTGCAGCCTTGCCCTGCACTGCCCTTGCCTGGCTCCTGCACCAGCAGGGGTGTGTCTGCCTGCCAAAACAAATCCTGCTGGGATGCAGTCCTGGCAAACAGCTGTGGTCACTGGGAGTGCCTTGTCTTCACATGATGGGAACCTGCAGGACCCAGCTCCTTACAGGGAGAGCCTGTCCCCCCAGGGGTGCTGAGCAGCCCTGGTCTGGTTAGTTCCCATCTGCTTTCTGCTCAAAGGGACTCAAATTTGCATTCAGCTGGCTACTGGTACTGGGCAGAACTTGCCCAGCCTTGGTAGCAGGAACTCAGGCCTTTGGTGTTTGCTGCAGCCTCTCGGTGCTTTTCCTCACGTGCAGACCACAAGCTTGTTTTGACTGGGTCTTTCTGCTGCAGCTTTCCTTTTCTCCCTGGCTACTGAAGCGGTGACAGGCAGGTGACAAATGATGACACAGGTAGTCTGGTCTGGTTTGGTCCTTCTGCCTTTCTCCCATCCTGCTTGCATTCCATCAAGAGTTGTACATAGCTGACAAGAGGGAGCTGGGAGCTCAGCACCTTTGGCTGACATTTTAAGCTTCTCGTGGCAGAGCAATTCAGAGGTGCTGTTGGGAAGTGCCATAGGAGCTCACTCCTGCCCTTCTGAGAGCTCAGCCTGTGGGTGACTGTGTTTACCCTCAAGTGGGAGTGACAGGAAGGGGGCTCTTGGTTGGCTGGGAAGCCCGGGTCCAAGGCTGGTAACATTCCCGGGGGCTGGTATGAGCTCCAGGTGAGCTCCCTGCAATGGAGCATGGGAACTGCAGCTGGGGCATGAGTTCTGTCCTGGCAGGAGCTGCTGGAGGCAGGGAGGTGACCATCCCCACCCCAGCAACAACCAGGACTGCAATTTTTGTATTCCTGAATGAGCAGTGTAAACTCCAACCAAAGGCTTTACACAAACCATGCACCTTTGAAATACTATAAAGAATCTAGGAGTAGAAGTTGGAAAAAAAGAGATTACACCAACTAGTATCAATTCTTTCCTTTATTTTCTTTCCCTCTGTTTTGTTTTTTTTTTTTTTGGTTGTTAGTGGGGGCTCGAAACAGCCTCACTTTAAGATGCCTTAGTTTTGTGATGCTGATTTAGGATACCTGTGGGAACAGGACATGGTTAGCACAGGAGTGTGTGGTTCACCCCAGACCAGCCTTCGTTCTGAGAGACAGGTAATGACTCGTTAACAAACCACACACATACTCAGTCCACATTTCCTTGACACTGAATCTGAATATTTGTTGCTATTTAAAAAAGTACAATGTTTGATTTGTTGATTTAATCACAAAACAAAACACATGAATGGAAACACTCATTTACATGACTATTGCTTATACACCTAAGAGGAAGAGTTGACTACGAATGGCCACAGGCAGTTCCTTCATGAGAGAGAGTGTGCTCTTACCAGACCCTTCCAAGGCAAAAAAACATTCAAGACTGAAATATGCTGTGCTTGAATTCACCTCTGGGCTATGGGAGAGGATGGATGGGGCAGGGCCCAGGCTATTTGAGGGGCATAATTAACCAAAAACTGGGGGTTTGCCTGTGCTACAACACACACAGTTTATGTGTGAAGGAGGCCTGAGGCTGGATGCAGCTCTCAAGCACCAGTGGTTTCTATTGGAAAAGAAAAAAGGTTTCTATGCCCACCTGCTTTACAATGCCCACACTGTGCTGTGAAAGGGATTCTGGAAAAGGAGTATAAACTGTTTTAGAGGAGGGTTTATGTGATGATTTTATACAATACATGTAGTAAATAGAGTATTTCTGTTACACATTTTTGTAACAATCCTGGTGCTGTGGGGAATGACTAATTGCTGTAGATAGTTGAACTGTAGAACTGTAAAAAAACTTAAAACCTCCCCCCAGGTAATAACAGAAAACAAAACCTGATTCTCAAAATTTCAATTGTCATGTCTTTTAATTCAAGATTTGCAACTGAAGTTAAAGCTCTAGGAATGGGTTTAATTTTTTTATTAATAAATAAAGTAGCTTGTACTTCATTGAAGACTTGCCAACTCTGCAGACTTATAAATAATCTAATTTAATGCATTTTCTCTGTCTATCTACAGCACTAGACATAAGATTACAAACATCTGGTCAAACCCAAAGGTGTGTGTGCTGTTGGAAGTTCTGTGTATCTGGTTTTGGATGTGATTGTGACAGAGCTCCTGGAGAGAAGAATGTGAGGGAACAAGGCATCTAAATGAACAAACAGCATTTTAAACTGAACTAGTATTTCCAGCCAATCTGGCCTGGTGTAGCTGAGGATTGTGAGGCTGAAGATACATCTGAGCTTAGGATTTTGCTTGAGGTGGTGCTGTCTGAGTGGGAAAGGTGAAAGCACAGAAAGATTTAAACATCCAGTGACAGCCAATGTCCTTGATTTTCCTCCAGCCAGTCCCAGTCCTACAGTCTTTCTCAGAGTCAGATGCTGTGCTCCTTGCTGGGAATGCTGCAGCTTCATGCCTGTCACTGACAGCCTTGAGCAGCTTTCAGGGCAAGCCTTGCAAAAATCCCACACTCCCCCTCATTTCACAATAAATCACCCAGGCAAGAGTTTTTCCTCCCTCATTGAACTTTTTAAGTGATGGGTTTTTTCCACATACATGGTAAATCTTGATAGAAAGCATTTAACAGTGTGCACTAACAAACTTATACAACATATACATTACATATATATATTATATATATAGAATGTTCTATATACAAACATATACAACTTTTTAGATCTCTACAGACTACAAGAAAATTGATAATTATAGTCACAAGTGGTGAACTTAACAGAAATAGTAATTGGTAACTGTCTGGAAATATGTAAAATATGTAAGAGTGGAAAGCTATGACCTGATGGGGAGTACTAGAGAAAAGTTGCTTAAAAGTTTAGTATTAAAAATTGTAATTTTGAGGGCTGCTAAATTCTCATTTCTCTGTTGCATAAAAATGCAAATGGAAATCTACTGGCAGGTTTTTTTTTTACCCTGGTGTTAAACTAGAGACTGTTGGCAGCCAAAGTCAGTCGGGCCTTGTGTAAAAGACTTGTGGAGGACACTTTTCTCTCTGGGTGAGCTGCAGTGCTCGGCAGTTGGAAGTTGCTCTTAAATTTCCTTCAGAGTTCCCATGATTCCACTCAGCCTGTGGGGCTGCTTCTGGCTGCCACACACCAGGGCAGAATGGAAAATAACCTGGCTGCTGGACAGTTTGAATGCTGCCCAGAGACCAGTGGGTTTGGATTACAGGCCAGAGCACAGGCCCAGTGAATACAGGATTGAACTGAAGATCAGATTGCTATAATGTTCTCCTTTATTTCTCACTCTCAATGCCTGGTTAGAGCAGTGCTTCCTCACCCACACAAGTGGTCACTTCTGTGACCCAGCCACTGGAAGGAATTCCCCAACCCAGTTCCTACTGGCATCAGAGTGGCAAGTTTGGCATATCCTTACACACATAGACACAGAGAAATCCTCTTGGGTCATGGACAACTCCAATTCCTTAGCTCTCAGCAGAAACCCAGGCATTGCTCAGGCTTTGACCTTTTTCCCCACAACTTTCTACAGTTCTGACAACATAGAGCAGTTTCTCCTGTGCCAGAGAAGCTTGTGGAGTCTCATTCCCAGTTGAGCTAGACCTGTCAGGGCCATCATTTTGATTTTGCCTACAGCGAAATGTAAAAATCCTGTAAAACATGAAATTCTGTTGTGCTACAATGGGAATTTAAAACGTAACACCTCAAATCTCTTCCAACCCTTTAACTTGTGCAGTGGGCCAATTGTGAGGCCAGACCTCTGGATGGTACAACTTCCTGGGCTGTATTTTACTGTAGGTAAAGGAAGGAGATGGAAAAGACATCTTTGGGAGGGATCATCTGAACACTGTGACGATACAAACACCGGTGAAGTTAAGGTCTAGTTAGGAGTGGGATGGTGCCTGTCTCCATCAGTGTCCATCAGGATTCCTTGAAGGGACAGAGGATGTTACTCTTCTTTAGCAGAAAATTTTAAAGGCTGTTTTTCCAGCTTTTCCTCACTTTCTTTTTTCTAATTTGAAACTATGTCCAGGCACATGAAAACAAGCCTTCAGTGCCTTGTTTCCAAGCCAATCTTGGAAAAATTTCTAACCTAAGAGTTGACCTGTGTGGCAGTGAGTCTCTTTTAGGTTAAGGTGGAGCATTCTTATGGACAGGCAATAAATCCAAACTTACTGTTCTCTTCTGTGGCTGCAGGTTGCAGAGTTCTCTGCAGCATTCACTGCAAAAAGCAAACAAGCCACTTCGAAGCAGAAGCAAATTACTTCTATCAGTGTGAGCAGAGAATAAATTGCCACTCACCCCTGGTGTCACTTTATATATGTACGTTGACAATGGTTTTCCATGCTCCTCCCTGGCCCATTGTGTAGTGTTGCTGCTCTAATCTCTCTCTCTCAGGTTTTGGGGGGGTTTCTGTGCAGGTCCCCTCTCATAATTTCAGCTGAGCACTTGTGAGCAGTGTTTGACAGGATTGTGGTTTCCCATCTTGCCTTTCCTAACTTGAAGAAATGGTTACCAAAGCTGGTTTTCTATTCCTGCTACTGGGAAATAAGGCAACCAAGTGATACAGACTCCACGGGGATGAAAAGTGCCATGGCCCCCTTCAAGGACAACAGATGACTCTAGAGCACATTTTAAAAGGTATAGATTAGGATGATGTGTCATGTGCTCTGAATTGCAAATAAACCATCTATGCACATGTCTTAATGACCTTTTTAGATAGTGCCTGTCCAGCTACCTGCAAAATCTTTACGTTTTGGGCATAGGATTTTGAATTTATTTATTTTTCTGGTAGGAGTTAAAGCGCACTGATTTGGAGCAAGGTTTTTCAAGGGAAATAAATGGCAGATAAGAAAATGCAGCTCAACTCATTTTTATGTGGAGAACAGTAGCAAACATGCTTGAAATGTACTGGCTTTTTATAATGTCACTTTTAAAAAATAAAGATTTTTGTCATTTAAGGTGTTTTTTCCTTTTTTTTTTTTTTGCTCAGAATAGAAATAAATCCCATTTTTCTTCGATCACAACATGCTTCCTTTTTCTCTTTTTTTTTTTTAAGATGGCAATTAGTCATGCAAAGTTTTATAAGTGCATTAACATTCGAGTTTGTACAGAGTATTTTTAACCAGACGCACTCCCCACAGTTCATACCTACAGCTTCTGAAAACCTACATGCCACAGTGATGGTTGAGTTCCTTTTGGGAAAAAATTGGCCACTCCATGAGCCAGCTGTTGGAAAGACCCTCACGATTCCAGCTTCCGTCTCACGGTCTGTAAAGTTTCTCCCTGATGTCCACTGTGATGAATCCAATAATAGTAACAGGAAAACATCTTCTAGGAGAAAAAACTGTCTCTGGCCAGTGACTGGTAGATTTGGGAATAAAGGTTGCTTCCCTGAACAGTGTTCTTAATAAAGCCACAAGCAGCTTCTTTGAAAGACTAAAACTGGTACCACTTTTTGTCCTTGTATTTGAGCATCACCTACAGAGATGGGAAACAAACCAAACAAATGGCAATCAAACACATGACCTAGGCCCATTAACTGTCCAACTAAAGAATTAATAAACAAAGAATGATGCAATACTTCACTAACAGTGTCAGCAGGTCTTGAGTCCACTGAGATCTCATATTTAATTTCATAGTTATTACATTTAAAAAGTGTTACCTGCTATTGCTGTTTTTTAGAAGATTTTTCCTGAGGAGCTTTAACTACTTTTCTTCTTCAAAAATTAAAGGAACTTGCTTTCTATAGGCATAAAAAGACGCTTATCTATGGAGCATAGTAGATATGCCCTGAATATATAAACTTCTTGCATTTCAGGGCACGTTCTTTCTGCCTCACACTTACAAAAGCCAATAAAAATGTAAAGGTCTTGTCCGGAGATGCGATGCACATGAAATGAAAAATGTGCATTTTGGGAAGTATGCTTTGATGTTGTTTTATCTTCAAGAAAAATCACTTCAGTTTTCCCAGTCTTAACAGCGTGGGATGGAAAAGCTTTCCATTTCCAGCTCCAAGCACAGAAGCTATTCCTATTCCTGGCAAGGCCTATTCTATATAACTGCACCACAGGGCTGTACTAGTAATGTTCTCTTCCCAGTAAGATCTGTAAAGGTTCCTATACACACATCCACCTACCTGTTTTCTGCCCTACTGCATGGATGTGCTGCATTAAGTGGCTTAAAAAAACAAATCATAACGAATTAGTGAGAAAGGCAAGACGAGAAGTGCCGCGTTCTAAATTCAGAGGCTAACAATGGATGCTCATTTCTGGAAACATGAAAGGAAGGGGTGTGCAATGGCAGTTTATTTTTGGCATTCTGATAGTCTGGGAGCAGGAAGAATGCCGTGCCAGTTGACATGAGCACACCTCCAACACCATGGCTGGGTGAAGGGAGAGAAGGACACTTGGCTTTCCCAAAGGGAAGGGTTGCAGGGTTGGCAGTTCCCAGTTGCAGGGTGTGGGTGCCAGGGCTCCTACCTCGTGTGCATGTTTGGAAAACGCCTCTGCGCTGGCCATCATGCTGGCAGTCCTTTCATCCAGCTCGCCCAGCTTCTGTCCCCTCTCGTCCAGGGCGATGCGTGCGCGAGTCAGGTCCCCGATGACCCCGCCCGCGGCTCCTCTCACGCCTTCAATCCCGCCTGATCCAGGGATGTGCTGGGCGAGGCTGCGAGAGGCTTTTCCTGCCGTGGCCTCGCCAACTGCGAAGGAGAAATGGACAGACAGACAGACAGGGATGAGCTCCTGGCCTGGCTCTGTCAGTGCTCCTCAGCCTCAAGCTGCAGCCTTGCAGCAGTGGTGCCATTTGATGGGCACGTGGCACACGTGGAAGACTTTGCTCTGTCACCATCGCGTCTGCAGTGCACTTGTGTGCCCCCCCCTCAGCTGATCAAAAGAAGCTGCCAAGGTGAAGGAACTATGGAATGGCAGACAAGGACCCTCCCCTTCCTCCACTCAGTCAACTTTCTCTTTTCATCAATCATCTACATCTTGTGTACTACTCCATTCCTAGATGACCAGGGCAGGGGATCTCAAGAATGACTTTCTGCCAAAAACAACCCCGAACAAGAAATTACTCACACAGCTCCTCTCTGTCAAAAGCTTGTCCGCTTCCTCCAAAAAGTCCTTTGAGAAAGCCTCTGTTTTGGGCTTCTGGTGTTTCCACAGGAGTAAACAAATCCCCAAGCATGTCCTAGTAAAGCCAGAAAAAAGTCCATGTAAAACGTTCGTGAGGTGACAGCAGTTCTAGGTGTTTTCTTGGTTCGCATTAACAAGCCACATGCACTGGATCTAATCAACTAATCACAAGTCTGTTGTGTGAACAGTATGGTGTAGGTAATATTTGTGTCTTCTGACAAATCCTTGGGCTAACTAGACTCACTCATGCTTTCAAAGGGACTTGGTTTGTCACTGCCCAGTTTCCTTTTTACCAGAGGAAAAAACCTGCAATTAATACAGAATGAAAATACCAGTGATAAGGTCACACTTTGCTTAGAAACAGCAGAAGTGACACTGTAATTGAAAAAACAATTTGTTGTGTATTATGCATTTTGCTTTAGTGATTACCCAGCCAGGCTGGGCAGTCACTCTGCTTTCTTTTTATAGCACACCTGAGCTCAGTGCTTGCCAGCAATTCAGAGTTTGGTGGTTTGTCATTTAGTTGATTTTTTCTTTAAAAAAAAATTCATTACCTTCCATACAACCTTCCCCCACCCCATTAGTGTGCCATCAGCAATGCTAAATAAGCACATCTGCTGAAGGCACTGCTCTGGTGCCACATCTTGGAGCAGTCACCCCAGACAAATCTCGGGCTCAGATTGATTTGCAGCAGTACCAGGAAAAGCCAGCTCTCTGGAATAAAACTGATGGGAAAAGTGTGCAGTCCCACACTTCAGCGTTTGAAACCAGCGGGGCTGTGTGCACTGGGAACAGTTTCTGCCCTGTTGCTCAGCTCTGTGTTTGCTCAGCCGAGCCTCAGCAGGCACATACAGCTGCTGTGCTGCACAGAGCACTCGCTCCTGGGGGCTGAGTGCGAGGACAGCGCTGTGACTCACAGCCACTGCTCCTCTGCACAGTCACCTGCTCTGGGGAGAAAAATTACTGCAGCCCTTGGAGCCTAAGTGGAGCTCTCATGCAGCCCAGCTTTGTTTTCCCAGGTAGCAGGTGATCTGGGTCATCTGCTTTCTGTACACACAGAATGACCACGCAAATCTTTTTTTGCATAAAAGCCAAGAAAAACACAGCCCTAGTCCAGAACTAGAGAGAAGCAAGGGCTCTGTTTCCCTTTGCTTAGTAGTTGCATGATGCTGTTAAGGCTGGTAAAAAAAATTAAATCTAGCTTGTAACAGCCTCTCACTGTAGATCCATAGTCTAAGATACATTGGTCAAACCTTTTCATTATTTTAAAACTGGCTCCTTGCAAAATAATCTCCTCTCTGGTGCACAAAACCTGGTGGGCAACGCTCGCTCCTCGCAGTGCCTTTTCAGACTTGAGACAGACAGTGCTGTGATGTGAGTTGAGCAGCTCAGCACATGTTATTCCCTAGGGCATAATGAGTGCTGGCAGGACCATTTCTTTTATACTTCCATTCTAGTTCACTGCTAATTATATAACCCAGAACTTATTCCCCCTCTTTCTTTTTTTTTTCTATTTTATTACTCATGTTTCTCCCTGTAACCTCTCACAATTCCTTCTCTTCAGTAAGACATTTTCATTTGCATTTTCATTGTAAAATAACCAAACCAATCTATAATAACCAGCCCATATCTAGCATTGTAAAGACTTTTTGCACAGGTGCAGGTGACAGGGCATGAAAAAGCCCAAAGGACAACAGAGCTGCTGACCTCTCTCTGTTGCTTTGGCATCATTCAGTCAGGGCAAGTGGAGAGGAACAGATCTGTCCCGCCCCTGCAGCACTGTCCTTATCAGTGCCAATTTACCCCTGATGAGTGGGGCCACCAGCCCTCCCACACACAGGCACCAGAGTGAGGTGTGAGCCCTACCTGCAGGTTGTCACACATCTCCTGGCTGTACGTCAGGCGCTGGATCTCTGTGGGAGAGCTCAGGTACAACGCCTGCCCTTCGTTAGTGAAACAAAAGGTCCGTGCTATCCTCATGTCTGTGACAGGCAAATAGTTGATGTCCAGCAGTGGGCGAAGGCTGGGCAAGCTGAGGAGAAGCAGATTCCCAGGTTAGTCACCAGCTGCCACACATGGTACACCTGCTCTGTGCCTGCATTTTAAACCAACACTTCAGTTTATGCTTTTCATAACTGCACCAGTTAAAGTGCAGCTCTAAGCTGAAAAATTCTGCCATAAACATGCTGTCTTCCCATCATACTTTGTTTGCTTGCATGGAGAAGTTTCAGCTGCCTTGCCTCCATGGCCCTAAGGCTTCTGCTACTGTCTGGATATGGGCTGTGCATGTGGCACGGTACGGCTTGTGCCACGGGGTTGGGTAGTTTGCAGGGCAAGGCCTGCATGGACATCTGTAGGAAATGGCCTGGCAGGGCCCTGCTTCCACCCCGTGGACAAAGGCTCCAGCATCACCTTTGCTGCCCTCCAGCTTCCTGTGGTTTGCTGTTTTGGACAGTACTTTCTAAAATTTAAACGGCCTGGCCAGGGAAACAGTGCAGCAAGGTGAGGGTACAACTACAGGGCTACTGCACAGTCAACTTCCTGGGGGAGGGGACAAGGAAGGGAAACCAAGTGCTCTGAACAGAAAATCTTCAGAAATGGCAAGAGTGGGACTTTACACAGGATGAACAGTACCCTTTCTATGGCTGAGTTCCATACTTCTCTATACCTGACCCACCATAACTGAGCAAAATTATCAGGGCTTTCTTTTATCATTGTTAAAAATCAGTTAAAAACTGTCTCAGGTAGGGGATTATGAGAAAAAAAAAGGAGCTTGCTTTGTTGTGCACCTGCCTGCCTTAACTCCCCACGTGGAGACAGCCCAAGGAACAGGTATGGCTGCATCAAGGCAGGGAATTAAACGCACCCACCAGGGAGTTAATGCAGAGCATCAGGCACTCTGGAGCAAACACAAGTGGAATATGACAGCACTGTGCCACCTCTTTGCTTAGTTTTGCCACAAGATTAGTTAGATAAGTACCTCAGTGTCATGATGTGCCCATTGGCACAAAAGCACGCCAGACAGACGCTGTTACAGAGGGTGACCACATCTGCTCGCAATAAAAAGGACGTTTCGGTGATGTTGTGCACATAAAGACATGTTTGGGAAGGCAATGAGAAGACTTTGGCTTGTTTTTCTGAACAAATGACTGCAAATTGATGATCACCCATATCCTGGGAGGAGGAAGGGGAATGCATGACAAGTTTCCTTTTCCTTGTTTTGTCACCGTCATCAGCACTGTGTGGATCCCTCCATACTTCATAGGGCCGGTGTGTCAGTGTCCCCATGCAGTCCAAGCACGCGAAGGTCAGCACGGCTCCCTTCAGTGTCAGCACGGTGCCTGCAGAACAGAATTTCCTCGCACTGGCACTGGCACCACAGCCAGACTGGCTGTCAGCACAGCACAGCTGACACTCAGCTTTTGTAAACACAGCACACACATTAATCCAGCCAAGGTGACAAGGCTTGCTTGCTCAGTTCCTTCTGACCACACAAGAAGGTGAACAAACAGCCTGCCACTACTGGAAAAGCCTCAGGCAGCTGATATCTGTAATAATGGATATAACACATATTGTTGAAGATGGCCTGTTGTTTATCTCTACATTATACTAGTAGAATATTTATTCCCCAGCAGTAAAATTGCTCCAAGTCTGGTGACCTTCCAGCACTGTTTTTCTAAACAAACTGGGGGGGGGGAACCTCTGTTCCTGTGCATTCTTCATTTTCTGTCCATTTTTTAAGCACATACTGCCTCTCCTCAGACCTGACCTCTCAGCCCTCTGTTCTCTCTGCTACACCATCTGTCACTCACTCAGCCAAGGATCTCTCCTGGTACAGCAACCTGCCAACATTTTTGTTTCCTTTCCTGAACTCCCTTCTGCTTCTCTGCAGCTTTCTGATACTAAGACAGTCAAACTGTTCACAGAATCCCAGACAGAATTGTAAACAGGATGGTAATTTCACAATATGAAGGAACTCTGCTGATTTCCCCGTCCTCACAAGAAACATATAACTTTGCCTGTTACACAAGGCAATCTTTGGAACTAACACAACCAAAGTGTCTCTGTCCATGAAGTTGTTGGTCCCTCAT
The DNA here is from genome assembly GCA_008033365.1 of Pseudorectes ferrugineus. NCBI lineage: Eukaryota > Metazoa > Chordata > Aves > Passeriformes > Pseudorectes > Pseudorectes ferrugineus. Next base: position 2,490 of record QWTY01025295.1, on the reverse strand, counting down.
GAGCATCTTTACCTGTGTGCCCTCCACTCAGTGAGAGACCATTGCTTGAATTCTTGAGACATTTCTGCCCAAAAGGCCATACAAGAGCACACAGTTATTCCCCTGTGGTACCAAGACAGATAAAAACCAAGAAAAGAGCTGCACTCTCACCACTTGGTGACACCATGACTGGCTCTGACTGCCGTAAGTCGTCGCTAGCAGGCAGATTAAGGGAGAGGATTATGACCATTCCGAGGCCTGTTCCAACCCAGAGACAGGAGGAGACAGCAGAGTCGTTTTTCCGGGCAAAGGACTCCATGAAGTACAAAGCTGTGATGGCTTCCTTTGAGTCCCTGTCGATACTGGACACGCTGGAGCTTCGGGAACGGCTGAAGGAGTTTTCCCTATTTTCTGCACAAATAAATACATGCAAACAGGCATAAATTGGTGTTCCAGGAACAGGCACAAGCCTGCAGTAAATACAAACTCCCTGTAGAGTACAGAAAATAAAGTTTTCTTAACCTGAGCAAACATTCTGACACGAGCACGATACCACCTTGCTGCCAGTGTATAAATAAGTGTGGAAAATGCTGTCAGACCTCATCAGTTAGATCTGCATTAGAAATAGCTGCCTATTATGGAGATTAGCATAGACTAATTAGAATTTGCAACAGCCTTAGCTCAAAGGACTTGTTCTAAATAGCACAAAATAATTTTAGGCCCATATGTTACCAATGCATTTAGAATTAATCCATGTATCTCATTGCTGCAGGACATGAAGGGAGATGCCATTAGCAGCTTCAGAGCACGTGTCCCCTGCTCTGCTCTTGTTGCCATCACTAGGACGTTCTAGCACTGCGTTCACAGCCATTGTTCATTGTGAAGATATTAATAACTGCTCCCTGGGGAAAAGACACCCATTGCTGAACTGAACCCAGTATCCAAAATGTCTCAGGGTACAAATCCACTCTGGCCTCCCAGGGGGTGAAGTGAGAAACCTGCTCTGTGCCCTTGGCAACAACTGCAGAGTGAGCTGGCACTGCCCAAGCTTTAGCAGGCAGCATCGAGAGCCAGCTGGAGACAGAGCTGTGCTCTGCCCACTGCAAGTGCACAGGTACAGAGACTCTCTCTGAGCTTTTCAGAGAGAGGTGACAATGAACAGGCTCAGGATCTCTGCTTTGCTTTGCCTAGTGCCAGGCAGGAAGCACAAAGCTGTGTGAGGGAGCTTCTGGCATCAGCAGGAACACTGGAGGCTATAAAGCACAGTGGGCTGAAGAGTTACTGAAGAGTCAAGGAGCCAGAGGGAAGATGGGAGTAGGGCTGGCTGCTGGCACAGCCTTTGCAAAAGAACTTGTGCCAGTGCTGCTGCTTATCAACTTGTAGTCAAAAATGGGATCAAATCATTGGAAACCCCCATGCTCTTTTGCAACAATAATAACTGGTGGTAGATAAATAGTTGAAGGTACTGGATCTGAGATAAAGGTCTTGCTTCTGAACCTATCATTATGAAGCAGATTTGTATCTGGTAGGAAATTGTCCTTTGTATAGCTCAGAAGAGAGTCATCTCTTCAGAGCCAATAGAAGTGCCTAAAAAGAGGAATACTTTCTGTCATGGTTGAAGAAAATTAGAAAATTACCTTCTCACATACTCCAGCTTAAAACTGAGCTAATCCTCACACTGGATACATGGTTCCTGTGCTCCACCAGAGCAGCAGCTTTGCCAGTGAATCTCTTCCTCAGACAACAAACTGCAGCATTGTGTTCCCCTGCCCAGATGCCTCAGTGCAAAGTCATTCCTACACTGCAGCTCCCTGGGGAAGACTGGAGAGAACCAGGACGAAGCACTACTGGAACCACACCAAGTGTTTTTGCATGTGCTACTGCCTTAAGTGTTGGCACACAGGGATGGGGCAGATTCTCCTGCTACTCTTTCACACTTGGGCCACCTTCTGTCCTTCGAGGGCTTCTGTAACTTGTCAAAGAGGAGTTTCACAGGACAGGTGTCCCTGGCACTTCAGTTCCACTCCCATGGAAAGTAGCTTTTATCTACTTGAACTTCTGAGCACTGCCCTCGCCCCATTTCCACTTTCATGTAGGCATTGTTGTAGCTCTCTAGTTCTGTCTCAGCACTGCTCCACGGAGCTGCATAAATTGGGATTGTTGGCACATCCACAAACACAGCTGCTAATACCTTGAGAATTAGTGTCTCCCATAACCCCAAGCACTTTGTACTCCTCCTGCAGGGAACTAGTTGGCCCAGCTCCTTCCTAAGCACTGACAGCTGCCAGGTAAAGAAAGGAAGACAGTAATTTCAAGGCCATCAGGGCTCCATATATATATATATATACACACACATTTTTTTTTTCTCCCAAAGGGTACCTAATCTTTAATAAAAATGCTATTATGTAATTAATCTTCTCCTTAACAGGTGTATTAATATCACAGTCACATAAAATTCAAATATGGTGGTGCTCAAGCTAAGAAAGATGTTGAAAGGACAAATGCAGTTAG
>QWTY01025294.1:0-10230 GCA_008033365.1 Pseudorectes ferrugineus | reverse complement strand
GCTGGAAGGCTGATGCTTAAAATAAAGAAGATAGAACAATCTTTCTGTAATGATTGCAGTGCCCATCAGTGCTGAGTGAATGAGAGTGGCATTACTAACAGCAGCATTGAACATTTGCTCTAAGGACACAGTTCAGAGCAGGCAGCTGAGTGACTCTGCAGATGGATAATGCAAGGTTAGGCTGCTTGTTGGTTGCTTCTCCCCCCCACCTTTTTTTTCATCATACGGATAATCTCTTCCATAGCTCTCCTGAGAATAATTCAGCTAAACTTGTGCCATGCCTGAGGCAGAAAGGAGCTCCAGTAAAGCATGTGTATTGCATTGGTGGAATCAAGCAATTTCTCTTTTATGCCGTAATAAAAGTTAGGCAACTGGGCAGGAAACAGGCAAAGAAACTTTACTGTCAATTATGGCCATTTTCCCCAGCTTTAATTTTGGGTAGGAGATTGGCTGATGTGTAAAACTCAGCAGTTAAAACATTCATGGCTGTACTGACAAGAGCTGCTGACTGTTACAGATGCAATAGGAAGATGCCCCTCTTCAGCTGCAATGCCTCAGCCAACTTGCTTATCTCTTGCTGGGCTATATTATAAAGCATCAGTGTCATCTTTCAAAAAGGGAATGTCTCTAATCTCCTTTGAAAAGTTTTTGGTTTCATTGTTTGAGGAAGATGATCAGAGTTGTGTGTCTGTGGTTAGGCTTTTGTTTAAGCACAGCTGTGCAGAGCAAAGCTAAAGTCAGGTAGAGCCTCAGTAACAGATGATGATGATGTCTGATTTTGTCCTTTTATAAATATTAGCTTTAAAAGACTTAATAATAATGTCCCTAGTTAAATTTGAAGAAAAACCCCACCTCTCTGCACTTTTAAATGAAATAAAACAACTAAGCGATTTCAGTTACTTAGAGGAAAAACAAAATCTGAAATATTCAATTAGTTTTTAGGTAATAACTCAAAGTTTCTCATGGTTTTGTTTTGCATTATCTATCCACTATACACATACACTAATCAGTGATAGAAGGAGTCAGCTGAGAATTGGAGAGTGGTAAAGGACATGCACATGGTCGAAACTACCTCTGCTGTGACAACCTCATGTGTAAGCATTTCAGTATTCATGAGCACAGTGAATGTGTGGTCTGTGCTGTTCAGATGGCCTTGGCAGGGTTGCTAATTGTTCCTAGCTTATCTGAGTGCCCATGATCTAGTTGGTGACAAGAGCAAATGCAGGAAGAAGTGCAGGAGGTGTGGATATTTCATTCAAAAAGGTAGCTGCTAAGAAGAATGAGTGGCGTTCCATATAAAATCTTCTATCCCTGGAAGAGGAAGATGCAGGTCGATTCCTTCCTCAGCCTGGCAGTGTTCAAAGACATCTCTCAGGAGCATGCCATGAGCAGTGGGTGTGGGATGGTCATGGGAGAATTCCCCAAGGGTTGAGTTGCTCTTAGATTTTCCTGTCTTTTCTATTTGAGTGCAAAATGAAGACCAACATGTGTCTGGATTTATGTAACCATTTGTTTGCAAGGTCTGTGATGCAAGAGAGAGAACAAGCATGGGGAACATGGCTCATCTCAGTGCCAAGGTTTCTGAGAGAGGTGAGAGGAGTAAGTGCAGATCCGGCTCCCTCTGTTGCTTCACACTTTACCAGTGATAGTGCATAGACCAATCTTGGACATGACATACACGTGTGCTAATAGGTGTGCCCTAAAGAGTGAGGCAGTGATTATGAGTGACAGGAACAGCCAAGGGCAGGAGGCTGGCCCTGGGCAGAGGTGCCCTGTTCCCTGGGGACATGTCCCTCCAGCACCAGGGCTCAACAGGGATGTGAGCACGGCAAATGGCCACGGGGGCTAGTGGGATGCTTGTGGTGAGACTCATCCTGAGTCTCAGTCCTCCAAAGTTTTTGTTGTATCACGAGAGCTGCTGAACCTCTTTGTGTCAGCAATTATATTTTAATAAGGAAACTGTCCCTTGAACTATGTGTCCTTCTCTTCCCAGCCATGTAGTTCATGCCTCTTTGGATTTACGTGGCTTTCTTTGATAGTTGTAACAATTGCTTACAAGGAAAACAAACATTAGGAAGACAAGAGTAATAACGTGTGATCTATGCTCACATATTTGTGTGCCTGCAGACATGGTCCAACATTTAGGAGTTTAGTACTTTATTTAATAAATATAACTTTTAAGAACACAGTTAATACTGCAATGTATGCAAGCAATGAGACCACAGCTTCAGCTGATCACATTTGTCATGTTATGTAATGAAATTTCCTCTTCTAAAGACATTATTATCTGCATCAGCATAAAGCATGTGTAACATTTTCACTTAGTGCTTGTAATATTTGTTGCCCAGGGGCCCCAGCCAAGATTGGGACCCCCATTGTGCTAAGTGCTGTATAAACATGCACAAGTTAAGGAAAGATGTGACCTGAAAAGAGAGACAAAGGAGAAAATAAAATAAATCTCTTTTGAGATGAGGCACATTTCCACTGTTAGCAGTTGTTATAAGTTGGTGGATGGCCTATTTGTGCCTCAAGCAGTCATTAACTATATGACTTCTTTTTCTAGGCAAAACAGCAAAGATGGATTCCAGGCAATGATTTAGATTAAAAAAGGATATATGTGTATATATTGATTAGGGAACTCAGTGCTGAAGTTGTTTCTGGGCAGGAAGCTCAGAGTCTTCTAGAGCATCTGGGAGCATGATCTGCTGGTAGAACAGGAAAGCAAGGGAGAAGCATGACAAAATGTAGGAGTCAGACATCTAATGGAAATATCAGTTTGATTTACTGAAACACCGGGACTCAGTGGAAGAGCTGAGGTATAAATTCCAGTGTTGTAATTAGAATCATAGAAGGGTTTCCATTGGAAGGGACCCTTAAATGTCATCTAATCCAAGCCCTCTGCAATGAGGAGGGACATCTTCAACTGGATCAGGTTGTTCAGAGCCTACTTCAACCTGACCTTGAGTGTTTCCAGGGATGGAGCCTCTACCACCTCAACTGGGAAGATGAGTTAGAAAAATTACTTTGAAATATGATATTTTCACTTGGTTGGACAGATATTGCACAACACATACAGATCTCTCCCGAAGGAGTGGAAATGAAAGAAGGGCTCACAAGTCTGCTGTCACTGTGTTACTCAGTGCATGTCTGGTAGAAGTGAAGACCCAGTGATGCAGCCTGCAATAGCATCAGCGAGAATGACAGGGAGTGTTGTGTTGAATTTTTAACAGTCTCAGATAATGTGGAGAGCACTGAGTTTTCTGTTTTGTCTGCTCATAGAAGATGATGAGACATCCAAGGGAAAGTGTGCAGCAGGTAGGGAGATAAAAAATGGTTGTGTTTCTATCAGTGATGATAAGAAACACAACCATTGCAATGCTTGAGAGCTCGTATTGTATTGAAAGGGAAAATTAAAACCACTGGCAGCTCAACTGCAGATAAACCCACCAGATTATTGATACCACTTAATTTTGGGTTTTCTTATAATAGTCCAAGTACAAGCAAGCTAATTAAGTCTGGGAGGTTATTTTGTTACTTGATTTCAAAACTTTTAGGTGCTTTAGTTAGATTTTGGATATGAAAGTACTTGCAGACCCATATCAGCTGAAAGCAGGGACTAAAAACTTGAGTGCAGAATTTGGAAAGTTTTTGCAAAAGTGCTTGTCACTATGATAACTGTACTAATCACAAAAAGACAGGGGTTGTTTAGTCAGGGTGACTTGATTTTCCGTGCTAACACACCCTGCAATTTAATTTCACTGTTTTCTGCCAGCAACAGAGACTAGTTAGTTTTTTATTTTGTTCCATTTTTCCTTCTGGTTACAAATACATCTCAGAGAGTCTGCCAAAGTTTAAATGATCATGTTGTTGGTAAGTGACTTCTTATTAATGGATGATTTTTCTTTTGCATTTGTCTATTCATTTCATGTAATGAATTTGTTTTTGTGACTCGTTTGTTCATTTGCCTCAGAGACAGGAGCATAAATAAGGGGAGAGCCCAAAACTCAGCTCTTAGAAATCTATGGAGTGTCTTTCTGGAAATGTTTGAGAGGCCAAGATACAAGCACACTGAATCTCATTAGTCTCTCGTTTCCTCTAAAGAAATAAGGCTGAAATACAAAGCTTATAACAGAAGATACTCTTCTGTTCATTTTAACATTTAATAAGGGACCACGAATCTGAGATAGGAAAAGAAGAATTTTGCTGTAAAGTCTACGATATTGCTGAGAGCTGAGACCAAAAGCAGTAATGAAGAGAGCCACTGGTGATACAAGATTTTTGCTATGCCTAAACTACTAATTCTTCCTTTATCTGGCAGAATTGATAGTTGGTGTTCTGTACAGAAAATAACTTTTTCTGGAAAACATGAGGAATGCTGTCTTCTGTTATTTTAGATGAAGATGCAAACATTTCTCTGACAGTGATGGTGTGCAAAGAGTCAACTGTATGTTAGAAATACTAACAATGAAAAATGTACAAGTGTAGTACTCTATTGGTATTAGTTCATACTGATATCACTCAAGTTATCTTTAGGAATTGAATGTATGGAAATGGACTTGAAAACACAACTCTTCTGTATTTGTTAAAAAATTATTTGAAGTATTATCAGAAATTTTCTTATGAAAATTAGATTCATAAAGAAGTGCCTTCACTTTTTAAAATGTCAAGGAGATTTAACTCCTCTTCAACCTTGGAGGTTAGTATAAAGGATTTATTTGAACTTTCAAAAGCCTTTGACATAGTGTCTCATAAAATTGTTAAAAAGCTACTCACCTGAAGTGCCATCATGGATCGCAAATTAAAGAAGAGAAATGAAAATATTAATTTTCAACATGACAAAATGTGATCAGTTGTTTGTCCTGGATGCCTCTAAGGACAAATCAGAAGTGGGCAAAAATAAAATACTAAGCATGGTTTTGTGAAAAGAGTAGTACAGAGAGCGCAAGTGATAGCAATGCATTACATTTCATTGTTGGTCACTGTGTTTGTCTCCCTTTTATAAATAGGAATTTTAGAAGGTAAGGGGGTGATAAGAAGCAGGAGATAAGCCTTGTGAGAGAAGACTATTTTTTCTTCTCGTGGCTTAGACCTCTAAAACAAGTAAGAGATATTCTTCTCTTCTTATACTTTAGAAAGGAAACAAACAGTGTTGTAGAAAAAGCATGGTAAAAGCATACCCAGTAATTGCTGCTCCAGAAAAGATAAATTTGTAGCTCAAATGAAAATGCAGGTGGGATTCACTGCTGTAACTCATCACTCAATGAAATGAACAAAATCCTTGTCTTCACAAATATATCTGTGAATAACACTGTTGTGAAGCTTTCCTCTTATATTTCCTCCACAAGGAAGGAGCTCTTTTCAAACCTGATATTGCTGAAATATATTTCAAGGCAGGGTGAATTTTTAGACCTTATTTTTAGAAGAGTCACATAAGCTGCTTTTAGCTGTAGTTTTTGTCCATCTGATCACAGCAATCTCTGGCGTATTTACCCATACAGGGTGTTTTGTTTCTCTGAAGCATCTGGTATTGGCCACAGCTGGAGGTGAGATCAATGTTTCTCAGACCCAGCTGTGCTGCTTTTGAGCTCAGTGGGGTTGTGGACCAGGGAGCTTGTGGTGCCTTACAAGTCAGTAGTCAGCAAGGAGTCAATTGTCTCTGGCTTGGCAGCATCTCAGCTCCTCCAGGACACTGGACCCACTGTGGTGATTGGCTGCACACGTGCTGAGTAGCCAGCAATTGCAAAATGTATGCCAAGCCCTGGTGGACATGGGCAGCAGGGCTGACCTGGTTTTACAGGAGGATCGAAATAAGGGGAGTTGGGCAGAGAACCAAAGAAGAGGATTTGTGGTGAGGAGGGAAGGTCAAAGAAAAAGGAGTGGACAGAGTTAAATCCAGAGGGAAAAGGAGAGACACAGAATGGAGGGAATTAGCAGTCCTAAGGAAAGCAGAATAGGAAGGCCTGAGGAGAGACAAGCAGAGCATCAGGCACTTTAGTGGTAAGCAATTAACTTTCAGTGAATCCATTGTTTCCTTAAACACTGTCCAATATCCTAGGGCTTGCTGGCAGAGTGCTTTGAACACGTTTATGTAAGGTGTGGAGTTGAAACATGACCTAAGCTGTTCAGATATACTTTAAAAATGTTTAAAGCACTCAGTCAGTTGGGTCTTAATTGATTCATCAATAGCTTGTGGCTCATGCTTAGTTCAGTAGCAATCAGTAGTTCCAAGGTCTAAATTTAAGATGAGTTGTTCCTGAGATTAGTTCATGAACCACTGTACTTTATTTTGTCTGTTACTCAAAAAGCCCCAAGATCCACCTCTTCTAAAGAGTCCTCAGTGCCACAAGCCTGTATTTCAAATGACTTAGAAATGTCCTTTCTGCCTACCTGCATGGTGTAGCTTTCAGATGCTTGTTTGTCTTGTAGGTGTGAGTGAATCGAGTGAATAGCTGGATTGGTACTCACTGTTGCTGAGAAATATGTCTCACAAAACTTATGGTACTTAAAATCTGCAGATTGTTGCATCACACTCACCTGTGCAGTTGGCAAAGAAGAAAACAGCAGCAGTATTTAATATACATGGAGGTCACAGAGGACACTTAGACTGTAATGCTTGTTCCGTTTCTTGTATTGACAACTCAGTCATAACTTTGAAGGAGGGCTTCCTGTTTAACCTTGTGCCTACAAGCACTTAAGATGTGCTTATGTATTTTTGATGTTGGTTGGTAGATATATCTGCACAGGAAGACCTGTATTTAAGGAGATGGGAGAGGGACAGACTTCCTGAAGAGCTAATGTGATGACAGGTGAAGAGTTGCTCAATATCTTCTTTCCATTTCTTCAGCACGATGCTGAATCTTCCTGTAAAAGTGTAGAACAAGAACCTTCTAGGTGATCATTGCCTATTTCCTGAGCAAGGGTTTCATCACTTTGTTTTGACTTCTGTTAGAGAGGGAAAAAAAAAAAACTGAGGGAAAGAAATTTCAGTGGTATAAAGCCCATAAAAAAGCAGGCAGGTGTATTGACCCCTGCAGCTGGAATGGAGTGATGGAACAAGCTGGTATCCCCAAGTGTGGAGAAACACGGAGGGATATAAACTGGCTGCCTCATTAAGCACAGCAAGTGCCTTGTGGTGCCTACAGCTCATGAGCAGTTAATTCACTGCCACAGCAGTGCTAGGTCCATTTCACAGCTAGTGTGGATTGTTTGTGTTGTAGAATTGCAGCTGTGATTGTCGGCTAAACCCTTTAGTTTACCAAGACAACTTCTACGTCATGCAAATGCTTTTGGAAATTATTCTGTATGCATTGATGTTGTCCTTCCAAATGATCCACCTCATTTCATAGTATTGGTTTTTGTGGCTTAATGAACTGCATCCACTTGATTCAAATGTTTTCCTCATGAAATCTGAGCTGTATGTTGGTAGTTATCTTTTGATGTATTAAAATATGCCCTTTTCATTGTTTTCCTCACAGTCATAAAGAATAGCTTTGTATTATTTTACATTTTAATAAAGGGTGTGAAAAGTTTAGAGAGCCCTCTGTATTTCTGTAGCATTAGCAAAAAGGTCTTGAGAATGTTTCCATTGACAGACTGATAACTACTCGCATGCTCTGCATTGTTATTTCTTCCAGAGCATAAATGATGTGTAATTCAAGCCACCAATCACAATTTTAAATGAAAAATAAGTAATTACAAATAGTTTTCTGGCTGACCAGTAGGTTGAAGTCTGTATTTGAATTTGTCAAAAAACTCAGTGATAGATCTACAATAATCACAACCAATTGCAAATGGTTTGTGAAAAAACCTGGGATTTCTTCATCATGTACCATTTTCATGATGAATAAATCAATCAGGTCTAGTGTTGTGAGGCATCTTATACTGATTTTTATAGTGTATAAGCAGTTCTCACTGGTTTGGATTACCTTTTGCTTGCTCAAATCTGTGTGAAAGATTACTGTCTAAGTAGCTGTAGCTATATTGATGCTTTACTAGAATAATGTAACAGAGTAGAAGGGAGAAGCTTAATATAAATAGTAGGCTAAAACTGAGCAAAAGTAAACCAAGGATAAATATCTGCAATGTCTAGGCATTTCTTTCTTCTTTAGGTAGGTTAATTAAAATAAAAGCTTAGAAATATTATATAATGCAAGGAGGCAAAACAAAGTATCTAAATGCTAAATTTCTTCAAAGGAGTTACCTGCTATTATTCTTACAGATAGAAATAGTTTGTCAGGTTTTGATCTGTTAAAAGTAGGTGATAACTTGCACATTGTATCACTAATTGTTTGCTGTCATAGCACTTATGTTATTCTTTGAGCCAATTATTTGAGTGAACAGAAAAGTGAGATAATCTTAGAGGATATTAGATACAGTAATAAGAAAGAACTCTTTGGAATATGCTCATGGGTCACCTCAAAAATTATCCTTGTAAAAGGCAATGTGACTCCTTTTGAAAAGAAAGTTTTTCTTCAAAGGTTAAAACAGTATTGACAGCTTCTATGATTCAATAACTTTTTTTTTCAAGATAAGGCCTACATAATTTCAGATGTTGCATGATTTCCCCTGGATAAATGAATGTCAGAAAATGGAAAAGGCTCATTTTCTAAGCCTGAGTGGCAATTTTCTTATTATGCTGTCATATGGATAAAGTGCTTGCCATTCTGAATTGTGCTGGCTCAAAAAAAATTTGGGCCAAGATTAATGAAATCAACGAAAATAATGTTTGTTTCCTTGGACATTTTATTGACATTCTTAAATGGCCTGTCAGATCTCTTTCCTGAGATCATTAGCTTTCTGATATGGTTTGATCTCTCATTTGAAGAGCCTGAACTTCAAAGCTGCCCTTCTGCTGGCTGTACCTTGCAGCACCTTCTGAAGGACAAGAGCCCGCTCTCTCAGTAGAACTCATTAGCGAGGATAAACAGTCCTGGAGACATTAAAGTATCTTAGAGAAGTCATCAAACTGTATTCATAACTTCAGGAATTGTAGTAGATCTGGGTGCTCAGGGTGGGGCTCCAACCAGGGATAAGTTGACGACTTGTGAGAGGTTAGTCTGTCTTGGCAGCTGGATGCTGAATGCAGGCATGACCTCACTGTGCTGCCCAGATGTGCAGGAGAGTAGGCACTGTATTCAGAAAGGATCAATGTGCATTGGGTGACTTAAAACTAGTAAAGTCAAGAGAAATTAATAGTCTAATTAAAAAGTAGGTTGGCTCTACAGGGATATGAGACAGGCCAGGGTCTGCCTAGCTTCAGCAAGAGGAACTGAGATTAAATCAGCCTGAATTTTTTGCCTGGATTTCATAGTACCTCTTCACTCTGCCATTGAAGGTAACACGGCTGTTGTTAATGTGAACCACATGCATCCTATGTGCTGAGCCTAGTTTGAAGGTATGGGGGCTAAACTGGGAACATAATATCCGTCAGAGGGGGAGGGCGGGGACATTGGGATGTCGGGCAAGTATGAGGGCAGTGTCAAAGTGACTCTTGCTGCTGCTGTCAAAAATGTCAGGACAGTCATAAGGATAACAATACCAGAACATCAACTTGTTAGAGGTAGAAGTGCACTAGAATATTGATGTCAAATAAAGTGGCACGCAGCGCATGTGTGCACCTATGTGGCCACACGTACATGCATATAATTATATTTTTTCAGGAATATCTAATATCTGTGTGCACCTATGAGGCAAAAATATTTATCTACAGGGGCTTGCATGATGCATCCAGGGCAAGCCCGTAAGGCGTATGGACAGAAAAGTGAGTATTGGGTATGGATTCTTGCTCACATTGCCAAGAAAGCCTCTCAGGTCAGGACAGGGCTGGGCATAGAATTAAACTGTACACTGAAACCAGACAGCATGCATAACAGAATAATGTGAAATAAGAGTTATTAAAATGAAATTTGCCCTTGACTGTTGTTATTTAACACATTTATAGCATATGTGTTTAAAGGTGTTTCACACTCGTCTTGCTGCAGCTCCCCTGTAGAGCCATGGCATGACGTGATCTGAACCTCTCAGTGCTCTGTACCAAAGCATGATCCAATATAACTGGGCATCTTTAGATGGAAGCAGATGTCCTAGTGTAATGGATGTGCATGACAGAAATGGAGGCATGGGATAAAAAAGAGAATCCACTCATTTCTAATTTTCCATTAAACCTGAATATAATGCCAAAGCTGGTGCTTAGCTGCACAGAGAGAACTCTAAATTTTGACAGGTTTTTTT
>QWTY01025291.1:0-26773 GCA_008033365.1 Pseudorectes ferrugineus | reverse complement strand
ATCAGTACAAGCCCAGATGGAATGTGTGCTTACAGCTTATTTATATTATCAATCACTGCAATGATGGTTTGTGTATATATAAAGGAAACTATCCCTCAAAGATAATTGGCTAAAGTGAGTTTGAAGGATAAGAACAAGGTTAACTTGGGGAGAAAAAGAACAATATAGATACCAAGTTTTGATTTGTGATTCCAAAGGTTTGCTTATAATAGGAAATACCATGATAGAGTTGGCTTGACCTGGGACAGCTTTTTGGCTTCTTTTTTTTTATACTTTTGGCTGTAGAGCTTGCTCAAAGAGGGAAACAGTATTGAACTGAAAACCAGTCTTGGAACAGTAAGCTTGGAGTTTTTGCGAGAGCTCTACAAACTTTCTTCATAACAGATGAGGAGCTGAGTTGTTTGATTACTTGGTTGTCAGTGTGGCTGATTTACATTTGCTTCTTGAGCTATGATTGGCCTTGTTATGGAGATCCTTGAGTGAGGCTACCTACCAACTTGAAATGTGGAGATTATGCCTTCAGAAATATCAAACACTTATATCAAAAACACCTGGCAGAAATAATCTGCCAAAAATGATTTTATTATCCTGACACTTTAAATTATCATAGAATCGTTTAGTTTGGAAAAGTTCTTTGAGGTCATCGAGTCCAACCATTAACCCAGCTCTGCCAAGCCCACCACTAAACCATGTCCCCAAGTGCTACACCTACGTGACTTTTAAATCCCTGCGGGGATGGTGGCTCCACCACGTCCCTGGGCAGCCTGTTCCAAAGCTTGACAACCATTTCCATTAAGAATTTCTTTTAATATCCAATCTAAATCTCTCCTGGTGCAAATTGAGGCTGCTGTTTTAGTATCCTATCAATTACTACTTAGTAAAAGAAACTGACCCCCACCTGGCTGCAACCTCCTTTCAGGCAGATTCAGAGTGATATAAAGTGCCCCCAAGCCTACTTTTCTCCAGGCTAAACACCCCCAGCTCCCTCTGCTGCTCCTCACAGACTTGTGCTCCAGACCCTTCCCCAGCTCTGTTGCCCTTCTCTGGACTCACTCCAGCACTTCAATGCCCTCCTTTTAGGGAGGGGCCCAAAATTAAACACAGAATTTGAGGTGCACCAAATTCTGTGCCAGGTACAGGGGAACAATCACAGAATGTGCTCAGCTGCGGATCTGTATGCATAAAATGGAAAGTTCAAATATCTTCCAATATTTTTTTGTGATGAAAATATCTAAAGCTATGAGTGAAGGTACTGGTGAAGCCTAGATGACATCTCAGACTTGTGTAGTAGTGGCTGTTCACTACCAAAACCATCAGTGTGGCATTGCAAATGTAGCTGAAAACTTTGCTCCAATGGGGCATGGAGGAGGGGATGGATCTTGTTCCCAGAGTTCTCTGTAAGCCAGAGACACAAATGTCTTCTATGCAATTGCTGTAGATACAGATAGAGGTATGTGATCATGCAGTGAAGGCTTACTCCCATTTTCCAGATCCTGGGGAGCATTAAAGCACAGCTAAAACCATACGGAATGTGGTGCTCAAGTTCTTGTTGAGGTACGTGGTCTCATTTGGGAAAGTATCCCATTCACGAGAATATTCCCTCGGAGCTGTGCTGCCTGCTGCCAGTGTTTGAGGATCCTGCCCCATTAGAAGTGGTGGACAATCATGAAGACTATCCATATGGAAATAAAAATTCTTCTTCAAGTAACATTTGTGACTTGATGAAACGCAGGAAGGGCATGTTTAAAACACTTAGAATCCACACTGAAGTGAGAAACAACATTTCAGCTGGGATGCATTCAGCTGGCAATGAATTTATGAGGTAGTTTGGCTGATATAGTCCAGACTCTGCAACAGAATTGTGAGAAATATCGAGAGAATGGTCCTGAACCCAAAGTTTACTGCCAATATATCGCATTGTCAGCAAAAAACAGAGTCAAAAGACAAAACTTGAGACAATTTGAGTTAAATAAGAAATGTAGAAGGATGTAACCAACCATCACAGTGTCATATTTTCAAACTTCGTGGATGAGTTGATGAAAACACTTTAATGAACATGTGGGTGTGGTGAGTGGAAGGGAGAGCAAAAGTGAGCATGTTTTAAAGGAGATATAATCAGGTAGTCATATTGGAGGGGAGTAATGAAGAGTTTAAGAAAATAAAAGAAGAGAAAAGAATAACAGAACAAAACATTAGGAATGGACTTCCATTTACTATTACCACAAAGCTAAAAGCAGATCTGAAATGTGTAAATCACAGAATATGCCAATAAAGGGAATTAAGAAAGAAAAAGAAAATGCCAAGGCTCTAATAAAGATACAATTCTAGTTTTTTGCATTTGCAGATGGAAACCACCTCTCCTGTACAGAGCTGCTTCCCATCCCACAAGTTAGCACTCCAGCATTCTAAATGCCTTCTACAGGCCATATGCGAGCAGGAGACACTCCTTTTGAAGTACTTCAGAAATGCAAGCATATGGAAATGTGTGTGAAGACCACTTCCATTGCTGGTTTGAACTTGGCGACACTCTAGCAAATGGGATTTACAAATGTTACCACATAATTATATAGCTTTGACAAGTTCTTTAGAGGAATACCACCCCCCCAGCATGTGTTGGGTACTTCTAAAGTTCACTAGGGAAAACCCCCACTTCAGATTTCAAGCTTTACTTTCCTGTTTCAGCAACTACTTCATATTTTCAAGGAAAATGACAGAATGTGGTAGGACAAAATGTTCTGATGATGTTTAAGTCAAGGGCATGCCACAGGTGTAAACAAAATTTAATCAAATATTTCAAGTACGTTAAATTGAAAGACAGGTCTGGTGAAGGCCAGACTGGTCTTACAAAGGCTCCACAGTAACCATTTTCTTCTTTCTTCTCTTTTTCTCTCTTTTCTTTTTGTACTTTCTTTCACAAGGAGTCATGAAATATATGTAACTGACTTAGTATTATAGATACTAATATTTATTTATTTATTTATTTAATCATGTGATTTCTTGAGAAAAGTTTAATTGTTGGGGTTTAAATTGCTTAACCTGTTCTGCTATCTTCCCTAGAATCTCTGTAGCTGTTTGCACTGATAGCTGGTTTTTGGGATGACAGCTTACCTTGTGTCATCAAGGTCTAGACAAGATTGACACTTAACTCAAGTTTATGGAAAAAAAAAAAATCTTACAATAAAGTGGCACTGAACTCCATAAATCCTCATTTCAAATTAATATTTGTGGAGTGAGTATGGTACAGCAAAATTTGACAGGATTTTTTTTTTTTTCCCCAACCAATAATGCATTTTCTATGTGCTTATTTCTTCTGAAGAGTTAAAGGTTGCATGGGACAGCTGGTGAAATGAAAGAGGAGTTAAAAGCATATGTTGCATCTTCATTTACTTCTAAGAGCAGAACAATGAACTCTGAAACTTCTTAGGTTTTTTCATACATATTACCTTTGTTATGCTGGATGCTACCTGTTTGGGGTTTTTTAACCACACCATTTTCTAAATTTCACTTTCCTCTGCCCAGGGACAGTGATTCATAAATAACACCTGAGCACTTATAGAATTTTTTTTGTCTTTGATGCTGTTAAAGCACATTTTAAAAAAGGATAGTGAGCATCATTATGTCCATCATATAGGCAGAAAATCTGCAGCAGAAAAAGGTTAAATGACTTGCCAGAAGGCACGCAGAAAAGCAGAAGTAGCAGACAACCACCCACAAGTCCAAGGATAATTCTGTTGCTTAGTACTATAGTTCTGGAAGGTAGAAGTACTACACAGCCTCTTCTCCTCTGCAAGATGTCTTTTCACAACATGGCTAAGTTTGGCTCTCACTGCTCTTTCCTGCTTAGCTGATACAGTTTCAGCTTTTACAGCCATATGTGATAAGAGCTAACCTTAACATCTATAGGAATTGGTACTTAAAGGACCTTGTACTGATGTTATTAATAGAAGAAGAATTTGGAAGATCCCACTGTTGAGTGTCATCTTTGCTAGATAAAGTTTCTTCCTGAACTTAACTGCCATGGAAGCGAATAAAAAGACTGGAAAAAAACTATTTTACCTCACACTTAACGATTTAAATGAATTTTTGCAGGCACCTAGAAGACAGCAGCAAAACAAAACAGTAAACAGAGTTTTTCATTCTAAAGAAATTTAATGAATAGATGTAACAGAGTAACAGCGGATGTTATGTATACTGACTTTCAAGAAGGTTTTAGTAGCACTTTATGTGCTAGTAAACTGTAGCACATAACAAATTAGAGAAGAGGGACCTAGATGAAAAAATTAAAAGACAAACAAACTACTTAGGAAGCCACAGTTTATAACACTATCAAGATGGAAAGATCTTTCAAAGTTTCTGCAGTTGCCTGTTCAGCTCCAGGTAGGGAGGGATTGCCAGAGTGGTGGAAGACAGTTTTGGAGCTTAAAATTATTTCAAAAATTGGAGAAATTATTTTGGAGCTGGGTGGGGATAGGATGAATGTCAGTAGGGACAACTGCAGAATGCAAAGTTTAGGTAGGAATAATCAACCATATTAAGGCAGGTGGGGAGCAGCCAGGTAAATTGTATATGGAAAAAACCTGCAAATTGCTGAGACTAAAACCAGAAGTAAATATAATTACACTGTTGAAAACCAGGAAAATATATACCAGGGTACCAACAGGTTTGGTTTATAAGATACACTCATCTTACAGAACAGGAAGAAGCACAATTGAATCATTGTGTTCAGTCTTGGCCACTGCTCTTCCAGATTCATTGAAGAGAATCTGGAGTGAATAAGGAAATTGGGAAGTCCATATAAGTTCATTTGCAGGGTAAAATTATTTAGTTTAAATATCAGAGAAGTCTGATGAGAAACATGACATTCATCTTTAAGAATGCACAGAGGAAAGGAATGATCGGTTCCCTATCTTCATGACAGATACGCCTAGAAGGAAGTAATAGACTTCATTTTCAGTAAGGAACCTAAAATTTAAACATTAGATGATCTTTTATCTGTAAGGAAAGTAAAACACTGCAGCAGAGAGTTTAAGGATGCTCCATTGCTGAATATGTCTTGGGGAATGTTAGTCATGCACTGTGACCCTTTCTGAGGCTGAGGGGGGCCTGGGTAAATCCTAGGATTCTGCTCTGTCCCTAGCCAGTGGTTTTGGCATGAGATATTCCAAACACAAGCCTTAAGGCCCAAATAGTGCAATCCCTCACAGAGCATAAGATCTGGAGTTTCAAGATTTCTATAATCTCATTAAAGAACAAAATATTTACAGCTGTCACAAACTTAACAAAAAGCATAAACCTTCCAGCTGCTTTTATTAGTACTTTGCTGGGTCTGCAGACATCATGAAACAGCAATGTAGAGGTGTGACCAGCGCATTTCATCCTGAGGGTGGAAATCTGTGGTCATCCAGAGTAAAAGTCATGGGAGTATCATCTGAGGCATGCTTAGGTCTTGCCTGTGAAAATAACGTAAGTGGGTGAACAGGTTCTTTCTGCACCTGTTTATGGTTAGCTTTGCTACAGTGTTTATTTTGTATACCTTTAGCTTAATTGAAATTTAGCAAATGTATGTTAGAATCAAGAGCAGGTAAATTAAAGCATTTCTGATGGGAGGCCTACTGAAGCAAGTATACATTTCCTATTCTCTCTGTGTTGCCGTGTGGGTACACACCAAAGCAGGTACCTGGGTAACTTTCAGAAGCTTCTGTGAGCTGGATTTGGTATGCTGGGTTATTCCCTGCTTTCTTTGGACTTCAGTGTAATCAGGCTGATTTGTGTCAGCTGAAAATCTGATGCTTTATTTTTAGCATTTAAACACACAGAAAGAATTCATGTTCTTGGTTTAATCTGCTGGAACATTGGGATTTAGTGAAAAGCTTGTGTAGAGATGACAGGACTACTGGCTACATAAGCAGTGGAAGGTGAGGGGGAGGAACGTGCAAAGAATGCTTTTGAGAAGTAGATTAACTTTGGAATTTTAACATGCAGTTATTATTGAACAAATAAACGAGGAGGTTCTTTCTGTTCAGAAGGGAAGATTTTGTTCATTTTCACAGATAATCAGTCTGCTTCTGTAAAGTTAATAGGATGCTGTCAGGACTTTCTTTCTTGCATGGTTTGTTGGTATGCTTTCATTTCTTCAGTGAAACAGGGGAATTATCTAAGGAAGGATGAAAAGGAAGCTGGTTCTGAGTAAAATTTCTCAAATGAGCTTAGTGAGCTAAGCTTCATTGCCAAAATACAATTTATAGTGCATATACCTGACAGAATAGTGTTTGTTCCATACTTCTGTTTCAAAGTGTAGTAAATTGGACATCATGGAGCTAATAATGAACAAAATTGGCCTACTCTACATAGTATTTTGGCATCCCTATGCTGTTCCTTCACACTGGTTTATCTCCCCACTAGGACAGCTGAGCCTTTTTTCTTACTTATCTATCTTCTTTCTGTTTAAGTTTGACCAGGACCAGTCTATTTTCAGCTAGGCTGGGATGCAAGGACAGCAAAATCAGGCTGTTGGAAGCCTTGAATTTCCTTAGGCTGGCCTATTTCCAGTGAGGTAGGTGCTCAGGAAACTCTACATGTGTTACGTGAGTGTGGGCAGGTGACTATACATATTTGTGCCCCCCCCTCACTGGCCATTGCACTCAGGTTGACCACTGGCTTCAGAAGAACAGCAAGAATCTGAGAATTCAGCTTGCAAGGATTGCCAAGAAGCAGCCCTCCCCTGTATATTTACAGAGAACCCATTTCAGGAAAACAAGATGGTTTGTGTTTGTTTCCAGCAGGAAGAACAGCTTCCTCTGAGGGGTATTTGGTCCTGTGACACCAATCCTGGACTACACTTCATGGAAGGGCAGCGAGTTGGCTGCAGGTGGCCTGGGTTGTCTCTCAGAGCAGGAGAAGCAATTCTTGCAACAAAAGCCTGGGCTGAGGCAATGGGAGTCTGAGAGGGCTGAAAAGAGACAGGTTTCTAAAAGCCCTTTTTGGTTCTACAAATATCATAGCATGTTATGAAGTGCATTTCAGAGCACCAGAGAGGCAACATGCAAGGTATTCCCTGAAGCATTTACTCACATGTATATTAGATCATTACAGCTGTACAAAGGTATTTCAGTTTTTGCCCTTAAACAAAACCTAGTGTTGCTCTTAGGCAATGAACTCTAAGGAAGAAAAAAATATTCTATGGAATAATTCCATGAAAATACATATCAGTATGAAGACATTGTCAGCAATCATTTCAAAACTCCATTTATTTCACAGTGAACTTTGTGCATGACTTCAGGGGGTATGAAATGGAAAGATAGGGAAAGCAATTTAGTAAATCCAAACTGTGCCAAGCATAGAGGCCTTGTCACCCATCCCTCAGTGGGGAGCTTTGCCCTTCCACTTACGCCAAATGTCACCGTCCTGGTGAATGACATAATATATACAGTGCTGAGCTCACTCTAGTCTGCCTAAAGAAACTTTCTCTGCTCCCTGTTCTCATTTCTTCTGCTAAAAGAGATGCCTGCACCAGTGCAGATATAGCTGCCAAGTGGCCTGATAATTGGTCCTGCCTCTCCCACAGCCCAAAGTGAACGCCCCCCATTACTCGTAAGAGTAATTTGCTGTTTTCTCAGACCTGCAAGGTGCCTATAGACAATCAGGGGCAGTGGATCCTCAGGAATGCTGGAATGAGACAGGACAGGTGGGATCCATCTCACCTAGTTTAGTTTAGATCATAGTACTTTCACAGTGGGATTTCTGTGCAGTAGTTGCTAATCCTGTATCTTAACTCATACTTAATTTTCCTCCTTTTTCAGTAGAGAAAGCTTTAAAAAAGGAGTAATAAGAAAATGTTCATACTCAAACAGACGAGAACTTTCCCTAGCATTCCAGGGGAAAAAAGCCTTGAAATATTCATGTAGTGTTGCGTAGACTGCCCATGAAATATGCATGAAAAATTATACAAGGTACTAGAAAAAAAAGCATACCACTGGAAATTGGATTCTTTAATTTAAAAGACAAGTCTTTATCTAGCAAGAAAAGCAAGAATATAGTAAGAGCTGGACATGTCCCTTGTAAGTGTCATCTTGGAGAAGGCTGACTGCTGGCTCTGTAAATCTGACTGAACCTGTGCCTTCCAGCCACCAGAGAGCTGCTCTCTCATGCTTCCACAGGTGTTATGTAACACACAACATGCTCTGAAAATACCAGGTGGAGACACTGCTTAGCAAGTGCTAACCTAGTTGTGAAAGAGCATCAGCTTCACTTCCTTCAGCCAAATGTAATTGCTCTGGTGGTGGTTAAACCATTTTGCTGAGTATCCAGTTGTCCAATAAAAGTCATTATCAGTCAGGATAACATCTGGCAGGTGACTTCCCCCAGAATAATGAGTATAGTATCCATACCTTTGCCATGCTCTCAAAACAAACCTCATAGAAAAAATTACCCTGTACATTTAGGACAGGTTCCTCCCAGAGCTGCAGGAACAGCAGCAGATTGAGAGCACAAGTGATCCTTTGCTCATTGGAAATCATTTAGCTGCTTTTACCCCAAAATTCCACCCTAGTTATTAGTCATTAACCTACAAATATGATGGGGGCAGATCCACTGGTAAGAGAGATGTGCTTTCATTAAGAAAGTCATATCAGCCAGATGATAAAACCTGCCAGTCTCTAGGACACTATTGAGGTGTCTGCACAGAAAGCGGCTCCCAAATTGCACTGAGGCAACAAATGGTATCTATGATCATATTCTTTGTACATATTCCTCCATCCTCTGAGCTCATACATTTTCTAACACACTGGTTGATCTGGAAAGGCCCACATTGACAGGGTGGTTTCCACACTCTTTTGTTCCATTAAGAAAGCCCAAATTTTCTCACCTGTGTACTACCATGGACAATAGTGATGATCTCATTACAGATGTCCCATGTTGACATGTCCTGATCTTTCCTCACTTCTACTACTCTGGCTGATAGATAAGTCTCTGTGTTTTGTTAACTGTTGCCAAGCAGAGCAGCTTAGCTGACCATCTGCATCTGGCCCTGAATTTTGGGCAGTGGCTTGGGGAGACATTATCCCAAGGAACTTCCTTCCAGCTATGTTTGTGCCTTGTCCCCTTGTTGTGGGTGCAGATGGGCTGATCACTGCTCTGTGACCAGGCTCTAGCTTGGCTTTGGCAGGCTGGCATTCTGCAGCTGCCCTGGGCCCTGGCAAAGCCCCAAATATACCTCCAGATGCCCTTGTGCTGGTAATCACAAGTGCTGCACCAGTTCCACTTGGGTGGCTGGTCTGGGTGGGGGTACTGCCAGAATGGGAGGAGGAGATGGATTATTGCATGGCAGGAGAGGGATCAGGGGACTGGTAAATGTGCTTTGTTTGTTTGTTGCTGTGGTTTGGTTTGGGGGTTTTGGGGGGTTGGTTTGGTTTAGTTTGGTTTTTGGGGTTTTTTTTTTGAAAGCCAGCCTTGCTTTCTCACACCAGGAAAATAATCTTGTGCTGGGATAGCCAAGTAGTCTGATCCAAAAATAGGGACTACTTACCATAAATTATTTTTGAGATCAGTTTTGAATCCTAGCATTATAGAATTAGAGAACTATAGAAAAATTAAAGTTGGAAGAGACCTCTTGATGGTTCCATCTTGCATGGGTCTTGTGTTCTATAAAATGGGGTCATACTCTTCAAAGTGCTGCTAAGGTTTGAATCTATCTACTGCCCTATCTGCAGACTGCTTTGTAATAAATATTTAGAAATTTCTGAGGCGCATATGCTAAGAAATGTTAGAATTTGAAGGATTATACATTGTCATGCTTGTTACCTGCAGCATGCTTTTATCTAATTAATGAAAAGTCTGTGTTAAGGTTACGTCACTCTGAATTTTGTTCTGTTGACATTTCAGGAATTGGCGGTGTGTACATTAATGTATTGCACAGACACTTTGCCATGTGGTTTGATAGGGATTCTTTGTTTTAATTCTGTCTTCTACAGGCATTTAGTTACATTTGCTCTACTATTTCTTTTTAGTGTTGCCATTCTTTTAAAGTTGTCTAACTAGCATTTTTCTATCAAAATGGGATTGGTAAGCCTAGCTGGTAGTTCTGCCCCATCTGCTGCCTTTCTCAGTCTTCTGTTTCCTGGTTATGGGTCAGTACGACAAAAGGTGCACAATGTTGAATACATGCAACTTATTTAAATTGTTGTGAGGCAGCCTGAAGGCCTAAGAGTGAGGTACTGAATGAGCAGCAGGTATGTACTGCTATATATCTGTAGCCTTTAATAAGCATCTGTCATAAAGTTTATTGGAAACAGGGCAGTAATGTTTTGGCTACTGAAAAATTGACATGATTGGAGTGTCCCACAGTGTGACTTAGTGTGACTTACCCACTAGAAGACCCAGAGCAAGTTTTCCACATTCCTTTCAGTTGCTAGTCAGCCTTATATATCCAGTAACCATTTTTGACTGTTTTGTTTTGACTTCTCTAACCTTTATTAAACTAAATTAGTGATGAAAGTTCAGAGTGCTAGCTTTTAGCTGATACTGCAGGAACATGGAAGGCAGTATAAGGTGAGAAGGCAGCAAAAGCTCTTGCTCAAAACTTTGTCATAATGGGAAATGAGGAATTTCAGTAGTTGATGAATTTTAAGCCATCTCTATGCTTACGTTTATCGTGCAGACTTTGTTTACTGATAAATCCACATTGATTCAAGAGGAAAAAGTACAGGTAGAAATACTAACATTTTGTCCATCTCATTGCTTCTGGTGCATGCTTTTTGTTAATTTATTAAAAAATAACAAGCAATGATTGGCATGCATTTTCTGAATCCCAGAAAAATAAGCTGCAGTTTTCTACTTTTTATTTAAAAACAAACAACAAAACCCCAAACAAAAAAATGAATGCAGTTTGAAGATTTTTGTATAAATTATATTCAGAATATATTATTTAGAATATTAATTCTAAAATTTTCTTACTCCTACTTTGTATTACAATATGTTATCAGCAATACAATATATAAAACTAGTGCATTGGTTTTTTTCCTGATATATTCCTGAGAATATATAAATTTGAGTCAGTGGCAGTATTTGCAATTTTCAGTATTTTATCTGCCAGTTTTAAGTGAAGAAAGAGGATAAAGCTTTTTCTAGAATTGAGATATTTTCTTAATCCGCTATTAGAAATAATTTGCAAAGTTAAATATATTGTCTAAAATTTCTTCCTTAGTGTAACTTGAATTTACACTTGTTATCAGTGGCAGATTAGTTAACGTACATATGCTGCTTCTTTGTTTTCTATTTACTTTCCAACTGTCCAGGATGTATTGCCTTTTTACTACTTGTTGTCTCTTGATGGTATCTTTTAAATTTCATTTTAAACTCCGCAAGCTCATATATATCATTTTTTTACCTTCTTATCACTTTTGCTTTTCACTGTCTGGTTTGTCCTTCATTGGCTTGGCCTTCCAATACTGTACCTCGTGCTTTTGAAGGCTACAGAAACTTGAGGAAAGCAGTCAAGAAGAAAGAAGGTTGGAATATTTCCCAGGTTTTTAATTACCTGTCATTTCAATTAACTGGTTGTTATACATGAAAAGAAATTGGGCAGATTCACAGGTACTTCAGGAGTAGTTCATTTTCAACATTCTTTCCTGTGTTTTCACTTTCCACCAGTGCTTTAACTGGAAGAAACCTCTGTTGTGGAATTGAGGTTGACTCTGGAGTTACACAGTGTTGAGCAAGCTTTTGTGGGGAGGTGGCACCTTTGGGAATTCCTGTTGAATTAATTGTTTTCTTTCTTGCATGGCCTAAGTGGAATGAAAGGCAGGAGGAAGGTGCAGTAGCACATATAATATGAAATGTCTAGCAGGCAGTGTATGACAATAACAATTTTGGCATGTGAGATCAGGAGTGTCTTGGACCATCACACCTCAGTCAAGTTTGCTGCTTTGGTTTCTGAAAGACTGGGACTGAAGCCTTGACCATTCCTCCCATTCCGTTTCAGCCAAACCAGTCGATGAATAGTCATTCATAGAGAGCAGTTAAGTTGAGGGCTCTAAAAAGAGAGCTATACTATGATTAAAAATGAAACTAAAGGAGTTTTTATTTTTCTGCTGTCTACTTTGATCCAAAAAGCCCACCCAATGCATTGATGCAGACAATGTGAATCCACAGACCAGCAGCACACACATTCAGCAATACAGTTCTACCTGGGAGAGCTGCTGGCTCTCCTTCCTCCTGTCTCTCCCCTTTCTTAGGCAGAACACAAATTCTCTCTAGTGCTTAGTTCTGGGCTGACTGGAGTGGGAAGGGAAGCTGGGGGTTTGCCTCAATCTCTGCATGAGGATTGCAGCTAAGATCCATTATCTTTTAGGCTTAATAACCAACACAGAACATGTTCTGGATTGAGGGAGATGAGAATCTGGAAATGAGATTGTACGGCTCAGTGTTCCCTGTTTGGCATTTTTTTGTGTACAAATCTGGTTAGACTTTTTAATTCCAGCATCCCCAGCTGCTGCATGGCTTCAGATGGTCCAAGCTAAAGTTTTCTGCCTTGTGCATGGTCAGCTCATAACTGGTAATGAGTGGGGCAGAAGGGAATCAGTTAGCACTGATCAGGTTAAAGTAATACAACAAAAAATCGTGTGTACATAGAAGCACTATGTTACTCAACGGGCACTTTTTAGATTCGAGCTCTGTTTTAAAGGTGTCACTTGCCAAATTGTAGTGTCTCAAATCTACTGTATATTTCTTGTCACTGCACTAAGTATTGGATTTGCCCAAGAGTTTGATCTTGAGTCTGAGCTCCTTTTGGTATCAGTGGAGGAAGATGTGCATTTCTAGTTACTGTGCCTGGTCAGTGACAGCACAACTTGCCAAACTTTTATGCAGCTCAGGTTAGTTCAGGTGGATTCCACATTATGCAATCCTAACCACATTTTTTCATTATTACCCCCTATGGTGTCTAACTCTACTCTGTCGCAATTTCCCATCCCTTGGAGCTTTGGGTTTTGTACATGTAGCACTAGAGGGACTGATACCTGGTCTGTGACAATTTGCAGAGTGCCATTGCTTTTTTGTTTTATATTTGCATGTGATGTCTTAGATGTGCACTTTAAAATGTTAAAACTTGCCCTAATGGGTAATACACCAAACCTTTAGAACAAAACCAAAAAAACCCTTTTTGTTGTTGTATCAGTGCCTATTTTGAGCATTCTCTTGATGTCAAAGTAGATAACTGATCAAAAGAGTGGTTATAGTACGATAAATTAGGATATTGTTTAAGGTTTATACCTAAATTTTCAGACTATTCTAAGTACAGTAGGCTCTGTTATAGCTTGAAAGTGTAGGAATACCTGGAATTTATGTTGTACTTGCATACAATGTTCTTTTATTGTTTTGTAAAAGCTCCTCTGGGTACACTGCAACTTCCATGCAAAATGAGTACTGCTGTAGTATGTGGAGATGTGTTTTCTGATTGTCCCAGTTGGGCAGCATGCTGGAACAATGTGCTAATCATTACTGTTACTTTGCAAGCCAAGATTAAGAGTAATAAGGCATTATTTTATTATCTGCAGAAGTTTGGAAGTTGTGTTTTACCCATGCCCAACACCTGTACCTTTTTCTAACTACATGTGTTTTTCATCTTTATTTGAAATTACAACTTACTGGTTTGGGGGATGGGAAACACCTGCCATTTCAGTTCGTGAATAATTTGTGTCTGCCTCTCCTACTAGTGTTAAAGAGGATAACACAGACAACGAGCAGGAGAAGAGAGATGAAAAAGGCACTTCGGAGAGAGAGAATAATGAGTTGGAGGGAGTAAGTATTTAGAAGTGTTTGGTTTATTTGTTCATTGTCTGCTTAAAGATTTACAAGGTTATAGAAAGGAAATTAGGAATGGATCAGGTGAATACAGCAGCTTTGCAGTGATAGTCACAAATGACTGAGGCATTGAAAAGTGTGGGGGTGCTTTAATGTCTGTACGTTTTGTAGGAGGAAATTCAGGAAGTCAGTGATCATGACGATGAAGAAGAGGATGATGATGAGGATGAAGATGATATGGAAGTTGTTGAAAGCTCAGATGAATCAGATTCTGACTCTGATGAAAAAGGTGATGTCAGTGCAATATTCTGTAGAGTTTTACAAATAATATCTGTCAGACCTCAGGTCTTGGTAGGCAAGAAAGTTTGTTGTCAACCAGCTGTCTGTAATTCTCTGTGAAGTGTATGTCCAGTGAATTATTTTTTTGGTTATGGTGCTAAAACATGTAATAGACAGCTGATCAAGTGTCCCTGTATTGGTTTTAAAATTGACCAGAGGCCATCAGGTGTTTGATAACGTGTTTCTTCCTTGATTAAGACATCCAAAGTGTGAGGTTTAAGTACTGGTTTATTTTTATTTCTCTGGACTAATCAGCAAGGCGATAGTTCCTATCAGCTAATTTGGAAATGGTAGAATTTAATTTTGAAAGGCTGGGAATCTATCAGCCTTCCTCATTTTTATATGGCAAGAGTCAGAAACGGCATCACCAGCAATTCTCTCATGTGAGTTGGGCCTAATGGGCAAACCAAGTCTCTCGGTTTCTTTTCTTGTTTAAGAGTCACACAAACCATTAGCAGGAACCTGAAAAAAAATAATCCTCAACTGATATATTTATTCTGAAGCACAAATCCGTAAGACAAAAAAGGACCTAATTGGCTAAATAAGTTAATTAAACTTTCATTAATTTATCATGTGGCTTAGTCCTTTTTCCTTGCTTTTTCCTCCTACTTTTTCCCTTCACCATTCCACTTCCATAACTGAGATGGCTCCTCTCTTCTGAGAATTCTGACTGTGTCTTTCTAAGAGCTAGAGAAGGGAAAGGCTCCATTTGGAGTCTGCCAGCAGTCAATTTTTCATATTATAACTTGCTGGGTTTATGAATGACAATTATTCTTCAGCCCGGAGGTGTGGCTGAAATCTTGAAGCCTTTTGAATGGGGAAGGACAGATTGCTGATACTGCAATTTAAATGTGTGTAATTACAACATAGGGGCAACTTTGTTCCAATGTGAGATATTTCCCTATATCTTTCCCAGTTCTAGGATTTAGAGTGTTTAAGAAGGAGACTTTAACATAAATTGCAGATAAGAGGGTTGTGTGGTACATTGTGATTTGTGTGGAATTCTCCTGTGCACAATTTATATTTACAGTGACCCTAAGATTGTAAGGAGTATCTGTATTCCTGTGGTCCTTGCTGTTACTTTAACAGAAATCTTTCTGTTTTAGAAAATTACCAAGCTGACTTGGCAAACATCACCTGTGAAATAGCCATTAAGCAGAAACTGATAGATGAGCTAGAAAACAGCCAGCGAAGGTTGCAAACACTGAAAAAACAGTATGAAGAGAAACTAATGATGCTACAACATAAAATTCGAGACACTCAGCTTGAAAGAGATCAGGTTCTTCAAAACTTGGGTAAGAAGTACAAAATCACTGATCTTGTATAAGCTGTTCAAGTTGAACTGTTTTCTACTTCTCTTGTTTTCTTTTTCAAATTTGATGAGAAATTACAGAAAACAGAAATAGGTTTGTACCTATAATGCCAGTGAATCATTCTTTACTCACTCTAGTTTCTACCAGAATTGAGAGAAAAATTTTTTGGAAATATATTGCTACTAACAGGTATTTGGTTTGGGTGAATAAACGTTTTCAGATTTCTAAGAGCTCTCATAATCCTGGAGATAGTTCCTGAATTAAAAGGTTTTTTGTGTTCTTCCCTTCCCACTTTCTTTTTATTTGCATAAAAATAAGAACAAGGATCAGTGACCTTTCAGAGATGTTTTACTGACCAAACCTTTTTGAATATGTAATAGTATTGAGATGACAAACCACCTATGACTCAGGATTCCCAAGCCACAAATAACTGCACTTTGGGAGAGTGGTTTGGAAAGTATTTTGTTTGTTTTTCTTTTTTAAACATATACTATATATGCTTTGTAGTTACACACTTTCTGAGCTTTTGCTGTTCCTCTTTTATTCCTTAAACCTTCCCTGTTGATCAGTGTCAGTAGAGGAATACTGGACTTGATGGCTTTTAGGAGTGTTGTTATACTCCTGTATACAAATGTGTGAATGTGTGTATTTGTGCTTTCAGGTGCTCAGATTTGTTGCAAAGAAGTCAGAGGAAGGTGTTAATACTTGATCTCTTACCCAGAATGCATACAAGGTGGAAAGTTCAAAGCAGTGCAGGTGGCAGGAACTAGAGACAAATTAGGTTGTTTTAAAGGTATTGCAGATGATGCTAAAGCAGAGGAAGTAGTTATCTGCTCTGGCTGGCAAAGTAAAAATACCCTGAACAAAAACAAATTAAGAATTCCCTTTTGCTCTAGGTTCCGTAGAGACTTATTCAGAAGAAAAGGCAAAAAAAATCAAGTCAGAATATGAAAAGAAACTCCAAGCCATGAATAAAGAACTGCAGAGACTTCAAACAGCGCAAAAGGAACATGCACGATTGCTTAAAAATCAGTCTCAATATGAAAAGCAGCTGAAGAAACTGCAGCAGGAGGTGACAGAGATGAAGAAAACCAAGGTATATTTCAGTAAATTGAAGTGTTGCACAATGAGTGTTTACTGAAAATTGGGTTGAAATCTCCTGTGCATCCATCTACCTGATAACTCTGTTCTTGCTGTTAGCTGCTTGGAAGTCTGAAAATAGAAGAGATGCGAGCACTAGGCTATTCCTGGGGGAGAGGGGTAGCTTTTAGGTTTAATGAACAGAAATTAAGATATCAAACATGCATAAGCTTGCACAGCTTATTAGCTATTATTCAGCACTGAGTGAAGAAGACATTAGATGGAAGAGGTAAATGGCTAAAAGCATTTAATATACTGGAAAATGGCAATTTGAAGAAAAAACTATATGAGTGGGGGCAGGGAGCAGCACTTCACTGTGAACAGCTTTTCTAAGTGATGGCCTCTTTACAGGTTCGCTTGATGAAACAAATGAAGGAAGAGCAGGAGAAAGCTAGAATGACTGAATCTAGAAGAAATAGAGAGATTGCACAGCTTAAAAAGGAGCAACGCAAACGGGAGGTGATTTGACAGATAAAGAACTTTCATTTGGAATAAGCACCTGTCATTATGATGTGCATCTGCTTGCAGGCACACACTGTATGTGCAGTGTATATGCATTCACTTAGGCAGGCATGTACCTGTGTATTGTAACTGGTGAAAATGCACAAAATTTGGTTTGACTTCCATGAAAACACAGTTCCTGGCTTCAGGTGATAAGTCTTCTATTTTTTGTTGTGCTTATTGAGTATGTATATCAATGTTATCAGTGAATTAGTGATTAGTGAATCTTCACAAAGTTATTGCTACCACCTTGCTTGCATGGAATTACTCTTTTTGATAGAATTGATATAGTGAAACTTATTTTTGTTCTGCACTAGGAAAAGCAAGAAACAATCATAACTTGGCTGCTTCATGTCACAGGAATTTTGCAGATTTGCATTAGTGTGTAGAGGTCTTTTTTTTTTTATGCAATACAGTCCTCGTGACAGATAATGGAAAAAATACCATGTGCTGCTTCTGTTTTTTCACAGCATCAGCTCAAGCTTCTGGAAGCTCAGAAAAGAAACCAAGAAGTTATCTTACGTCGCAAAACTGAAGAGGTACTGTGGTAAAACAGCAATGCATCTTTGAAAACAGAATGATGTTGTGTTGGTGTAACGTAGAACTCAGTTTTGGGGAGAGTTAAGTGTGTCTTTGCTGTGTGTTTCAGGTCACAGCCCTTCGTCGGCAAGTAAGGCCTCTGTCTGATAAAGTGGCAGGAAAAGTAAGTCGAAAGCTGAGTCTGCCTGAGCATTCCATGCAGGAAGCAAGTTCTAGTTTGTCAGGTGAGCACGACGGCTCCAGAACAGCAGCACAGCAGAAGATGAGAATTCCTGTTGCAAGGGTTCAAGCATTATCTGTAACTGCAACAAATGGAACGGGGTAAGGATTAAAATTAAAGACACTCTTATGAGAACTGAAGTTTCCGAGCACTTTCTTGCAGACAATGTTGTGATGCTACATGTTGCAGGAGCTGTTATTTGTCAAACTGTTGTCGTGTAATGCTCATAAAATGGGCATTTTACCATTATCAAACACAGTTTCACTCTTCTAGTTTTAAGACAATAATATAATAATATAAAATGGCATTAAAGGGCAAGTCACATAAACTGGATTTTGAAATTTTGAGGGTTTGTTAATCTGCTCTTCAAGAGAAATGACCTTGGTGGTCCAATGCCAGCAGTGTTAAGTTCACAGAAAAACGTGTTGGAAAATGCAGTTCAGTGTATCAGGTTTATTTGTGCTCTTTGACTGTGGTTTGAAGCAGATCTCCTGTTAAATAGGGAACAAGTCCTAGGTGGCGTCATGAAAGATGCTGCAGTGTTTGAGACCTGTTTTTCAAGTGCAACGTGGAGTGCAGTAGAGCTCGGGGCTGGGTGCAGGTAGCTGTCTGGTGCAATGAAAAACTGCAAGAACTTCTGCATGAAATTTTTTAAGTTTGTGAAAAATATTCCAGCCTGGTCATTTCCACATTCAAATTTGTAACTGGACAACTTCAAACTTAGCTGTATGTTTCTCTTGAATTTACCACAGAACGAAGTACCAGCGGAAAGCAGTGACAAGCAGAGTTTACTCCTCAAAGGCAGCCAGGATGAAGTGGCAATTACTTGAGCGCAGAGTGACTGACATTATTATGCAGAGGATGACTATTTCCAATATGGAGGCAGATATGAACAGGTTACTTACGGTGGGTGATCTGCTGTGCGCTGTTGGCTGTACGGTCATATTAAATAGGGAGCACTGCAAGTGTGTTTGCTGTAAAGGAATTGGTGTTATGGCAGCATTGGCAAAGTGGGTGGAATCTATTGCAGTCAGTGAATATGCTCTTGACTCCAGTAAGCATTTGGACTGTGGGATTGCTGTGCTTAGTAAGAAATAAAGAGCACATTAATGGCATCACGTGCAAATACATTACTGTATTCACCTGTGTAACTTCTTCCTGTGGAAATCATGGTATGTTAGTTAAAGTGTAACAAACAAAGGAAAACAAAAAGGCACCTGAATGTTCTAAGGGCTTACTAATTCCTTTTTATGTAATATTATGTCTTTGTGGAAAATAGCAACGTGAAGAACTCACAAAAAGAAGAGATAAGCTTTCAAAGAAAAGGGAGAAGCTCATCAAGGATGGGGGTGGCAGTGAAGCAGATAGAAATGTCCAAAACATAAATGAGGAGATGGAATCAGTAACTGCGAATATAGACTACATTAATGACAGCATTTCTGACTGCCAAGCAAATATTATGCAAATGGAAGAAGCAAAGGTAGGTCAAATATTAATGCAAAAAAGGTAAAATAGGGACAAGAAAACACAACTGTGTTAGCCTTGAAAATGTTCTCATTTAGAAATTAGTTTTTGTCTGTATAATTATTGAGCCAGGAAGTGAAAATTGGTGAAAACTTTTATGTGACGTTTGAAATGAAGACTGTTATACAATTGATACCTGAGTTTTAGTGACAATAGTGTAATGCAAGTTAAGATTGCAAAGCATTTAAATGTCAAAGCTGATGCTTTCTAGTATGCTGGCATTAAATTAATATATTTCTTGGGACATTTTCCCAATCTGACTGTTTTTATTCTTGCACACATAGGAAGAAGGAGAGACCTTGGATGTAACAGCAGTGATTAATGCTTGCACCTTGACAGAAGCTCGATATTTGCTTGATCACTTCCTTATGATGGGTATCAATAAGGTAATGTGTTAAGTGACATATGTGTGTGCCAGGAGTGCAGCATGTGCCAGGAGCAGAGTTGTGCTGACATAAAGACATGACTAATGTGCATTAACAAAGCAAAGCTGGTCAGTACTACTGAGTCATGCTGATTCTCAGTGTGAAGGCCCTTGAGATCTGTCATCCTCTTCAACTTATTGCCTGTTTTTCAAACCCCAGTTGAGCCTACTTCACTGTATTAATTAGCTCATGTTGCTCCTATAAGAGCACTAGATTTTTGTAATCAAATAAATCTCTATGTTTTTCAACAAACACCTAAAGAGAGCTCAAGATCTTTTTTTAAAAGACTGGCTCAGCCACTTTTGTACAAATATGAACCTCAAAAAAAAATTTTTAAGTGATGTGTTTATGCATGACATACTTCAGTCTGAGTTCTAGTTTTGAGCAGAGCCACAGGGATTCTTCTGAAAGTCTTGGGGACATATTTTTCCTTTCATATTTTCAAAATAAGTATTTGTCCGCTTATAACCCTGTGCACACATGTATCATGTGCTCTTGCTGCTGCTTTTCTTTCTGTCTGGAGGACGGTATTCAGTCTTATTGGGTCAAATGAAAGACTTCAAAGGTACTGAAACTGTCTTCAGGTCAGCCCCCCTGACCAGTTCTCTGGGGTTTCTTTTGCATTCTGGATTCATCACTATGCAGGTACTCCAAAAAGTTTGTGGAGAAAAAAAAGCGTAAAGAAAATTACCACAATCACATTGGCTTCTGCAAATTTCAATCTTTTAATATTTTTTTTCAGCCCTTGGATGTGTTTGAATGGATCTTGCAAC
Source organism: Pseudorectes ferrugineus (assembly GCA_008033365.1). NCBI lineage: Eukaryota > Metazoa > Chordata > Aves > Passeriformes > Pseudorectes > Pseudorectes ferrugineus. The sequence goes on along the minus strand of QWTY01025291.1, from coordinate 6,201 downwards.
AGAGTTAATGTGAGAAAAGTGCCTCTGACTTACTCTGTTAACGATTTCTCTTTATGATGATAAAAAGCTCCATTATGTGAAGGATTCTATCATCTTTTTGATTAGTAATTATCACATAGAAAAGTTGAAGGTATATTTTTTTGCAAAATTGGTCATGCCTGCTGTCTATTCTTTTGTTTGTTTTCACCTGCAAAATGTGTCTATTGCTATGTAGCTTTAGTTCAACCAGAATGTAGTGTGTAAATTCATAGGGCTACACTTTTTACTCAAGCACTCAAAGTCTGCTCTTGCCATGTAAGTCTTTGAGAAGATGTGTTGTACCTTCATTTTTCATACTGTTTCTTTTGAAATTTGGAAATCTATTTGGAAACTGTTCCCTGTAAATTTCTTTGGCTGTATTTTCTACAACTAAAGAATTCCCATCAATCCATGGATCTAGGGAAGTTCCCTCAGAATGAATTCTGTCATAAGCTAGGCCATGAGATCTTTCATTAGAAGCTGAAAGTTCACCGAGTGATTGTGTAGGAAAGACTACAGTTCTGGGTCCCACCCTGTCCCACTTCCACCTGCCCCCTGTTCTTTGTCATAGAGTATCATAGGTAATAATTTTTAAAAAAATAGTTACTTGTGAAGAGTGGAGGTGTTGATCTTTCAGATGCTTGCTACTCATAAAAAATGCGAAGACTCTGAATTGCACTTGGGAGTCATGTCCAACTTAGCCACTAGATCCATATTTGCAAGGCAGTCTGAGGAATACAAGTTAAATGAATGCCTAATGAGTCTCTTTAAATGACAAAGTAAAGAAAAAGACCCTTAGTTGACACCTGATCTTTAGGATGTGAGAAGGTGGCTGCAATGTACACATTGTTTGTGTCTGTAGTTTTTTAGAAATTTTGACAATTTTCATTTTGTAAAACAAGGGTTGTGATAAAACATTTGTCATCTTTCTTTCTCTCTCTCTCTCCTAGGGTCTCCAAGCAGCTCAGAAAGAAGCTCAGATCAAAGTTCTTGAGGGACGCCTTAAGCAGACAGAAATCACTAGTGCTACTCAAAACCAACTGCTGTTTCATATGTTAAAAGAAAAAGCTGAGTTAAATCCTGAACTTGATGCTTTTCTGGGTCATGCTTTGCAAGGTAGTTTTTTCATCTTGTTTTCTAAATAGTCAGCTGCATGTCATGTTTGCCTTTTGTGCATGCTGTACTGGGCATTCTAGACTATTTCTTTTCTGAATAGATGCTGTATTGTAATATCTTGTACTTGACAATTGACATGCATGTATGACATTTTTAAATATAGCCTCTCAGCAGTGAAATGTAGGAGACAGTTTTTTTATTACTGAGATTTTTTAAAAATTAAAATAATCTGCTTGTTATTTTTACAAAAGACAATGGATTTACAATTTGGAATTGTTTTAACTTCTGAATGTGAAATTCTAAAATTCAATCCTGTTCAGTCATCATATGCTAGTGATTTTGGATTGGCATTTTATGTCTGTTACGGCATCTATTCTACTTCTCATGAGATGATACTAAGAAAAATTTAGAATACATTTGGGTACTTTTGTTTTATTTCTTTTTATAAAATGGATATGTTTTGATTGGAATGTTGCTTTTTTTTCCTTGTTGCTGTATTTACACAGACCTAGATAGCATACCACTGGGTAAGTATGTTTAGCTTTCTGTGTACTGTACAGCTGCATGAGTTACTAATTCATTCATGTTCACTAACTGGTGAATTTGTGAGTGTGTGAAGTTTGCATGAACTATTCTGTAAATGTACTCATTATCATGAGCTTAAAGAGCATTTCTTCCTTTCTGAAACTACCCCTAGCTCTTGTGGTAGTAGCCCTTGTGGTAGTTATATTTGTCACATAAGAAGTGAAGACAGTAAGCAGAGCTGTATTTCAAATTTATAACTTGGTGCTTGCAAACCCAAAGTACGTTCAGACTACATAAAACTATTTTGTGATACACTACTGTTGTGGCAAATTCTGCTCATCTTTTTAGGTCTGAAAAAAGGGCAATTTTTAACTTGCAGGTCATTTTTAACCTTTTGCAAATAGCTCCTTTTGTAATGTAAACATTGTACAGAATGCAGGATTATGTCTCACTTTTTCAATTGGGTTTAAGTTACTGACTTCACTGATTTTGAGATAAGTCTCTCATTGCTGTTGCTTTAAAGTTATTCCCAAATGAATTCGCTTATTTTCTTCCCTCCAAAAAGTTGGCTATATTTGGAACTTGAGAAAAATATTCCTGTTATCAGTGATAATTCCTTTTGTGTTGTGCTATTTTTAATCACATTATGCTGTCCTGTGCTAGTTTGCATAGGCATCTGAAACATTTAAAAAGTGCAAAACTACATGGAAGTGTATAGCTCATAATCTAGAGATGGTGAGAACGTTGCCAGCTTCCTGTCAGGTGATATCTGAAGATCTGTGTCGGGGATCTTGCTGCATGCAGCCAGTTATTTATTCAGGAACCTTGGTGGTTTGTAACACCATAGAATAGGCCTTTAATGCGTGTGCATGTTCACCCCTGTTGGAGCAATGTTTCTCCTGACAGCACTGCATTTTCTTTAGCTCTGGATTTTCTTTAGCTCTTATTAACAACATTTGAAGCAGTGAAAAGCCACTTGCTAAATGTGTTGAAACAGTAGCTTTGTCATCAAATTTTTCAGAGTGTTATCTCATTAAAGAAGCTTTTCAACCCTTTGCAAGCATGACCTGAGGCTTTTAAAGTATCTAAGCCACTCAGGACTCAACTAACACTTCACAGGAAGGAAATGCAGCTGAATGTGCTGTACTAACCTAGGTCCAAGTTGAAATCCCAACTGTTGGTAGTCTGTGTTTTGTGGATCACTAGTGACCAAACCTTTTGAGCTGCAGGGAGTTCAGGCACCACTGTGGTGAGGCTTTGATGCTGGGATTGCCAGCTGGTTCACAGGGACTCGGTTGGTGCAGGGCCTCCTTGGTACCCTGACACCGTTCCTGTAGGTAGAAGTGTGGGTGGCAGCAGATCCTGAGACCAATTTCACCAGGATGCCTGACATCTCAGTGGCAGAGCACAGACAGCCCTATCCCAAGCAAAGGGATTGCACTTCCAGGGTGTTTGTGATTTGCTCTCTTGATGCCTGCTTTCAGATCCAGTATCTTAAAAAGTTCTTAGCCATTTGAATACACTTGGCTCAGAAAAGCTTGAACATTCCCCAGTGTAGCTGTGCACTTGCTTTCAAGTGTAGACTTAGGAAGGAGTTTCAGTCTGCAGAAAAGAACATCATAGGCTCAGGTTTTGACTTGAATGGGTTTTGAATGCACATCCACCTTGGTGGATGAACTATCTCACTTGCTCTTGTGAAGAGTTAAAATAACCATGAAATTGAGTTTTGAGTATTGCTGAAGTGATTTCTTCATGAAGAGTTGTGGGAGCTGCTTTTCCTTCCCACCTATGGATGTTCATGGATGTGACTCACAACCATCTATGTGCAGATTTTGAGAGGGTTGGTCAAATGTCATTTCCTCTGGGTGACCTGTGCTGGTGTACAGCATTGTCCTGGTACCGTCCAGTTGCCACTGCATGAGGATGAAGACAAATAATCAGAAAATTCTCCACTGTTCTGCAATTACTGGTTCACTAGCAGCTATCCCTGCAAACAGCACTGTCTTTATTAACTTTATTTCTCCTTTCACCTCTTCTCACTCAGGACTTCTTGCAGAATCTTGCTCTTTCTACCTTTTTGTTGATTCTGTGCACTGGTTTCTATCTCAGGACTTTGGGCAGTCTTCCTGTGTTGAATTGCAGACAAACTGAAGAAACTCGTCAGGTCACATGAGTGTGAGCCTACAAATAAAATCCCATCTTTTGTGGTCATTCCACACTTTCTACTTAGTTACCTCTAAAAAGAGATCACAAGTTCTTTATGAGAAGGGGATGAAGTAACATAATTCTAATAGGAATCCTATATTTTTTAAAAATGCATTTATTTTAGGGATTCTGCTTTTGTCTTGCTAAAAGGAGCAGTACTCTAGATCCCCTCTTCTGCAGAAGGCATATAATAACAACAACAATAATAATAATAATAGTAAGTATTGAAAAGTTTTAATCTGGCCTCAAATCCAGGATGGAACTAAAAAAGAAAATTCAGAGTGCTATTCCTGTGACCCTGCTTTCTTTATAATATTGTTGTATTTCTGATAATTAAGATTACATTGTAAAGATTAATACACCAGTTGAGTAACTCTGAAGTGCATTGTTGGTGTTGGTTCTAGGTTGATGGTTTTAACTTTTTCAGGAAACGTGTTTAGATGCAGCATACACAAAAGGCAGTATTTTCCTTCTCTTTTTTCCATTCCTTCTCAGAATTCAACTGAAAACTGCATATCTTTCCTCCCTTTCTCCAAAGCATGAACTTGCACTTAAAAATATACAGGGACAAACCTGTTTTAATATGGGCTACAAATCTATTGGTTCTATGCATTGCAAATGGTATCTGCTTTTTGACAGAAATTAAGTAAAGAAACTCAGTGTCTCTACGAGTAAAGAGGAGATGTAATGGAATGGCATTAGAAGGTTATTTAATCCTTAATATTTCATGAGTATGATCAAAAATAAGGGACTTTGCTTGCAAAAAAGTGTTACCTGTGTCCTTAAATTAAGCCTAAAATGTATTATTAGAATAACATGCAAGTTAGGGGATTTGCTTTCCCAGCAGTTTGTAACTGATTGTACATGTGCCCTTGACTCATTGTCTCAGCTTAATTTTTTGCACCGTTTGCATGCAGACATGTTAATTGGATGTTTGGCACTGTTAGTGTGTGGCCTGCATGCTGGTTTTGTCTTCTGTGGACAGGTTTGTGTACCCATTTTTGCTTCAGGAACATTTCTACTGAACAACTTCCTTTTAAAATTAATCTCTATTTAGGAAGCCGTTCCATAGTATTAAGTGGTAGCATCATCCTCTTTTGAAACAAATCCTTATATACTAATAAAGTGCTTGCTTCTTGTCAGCTCAAATGGTGGCATTCTGAATAAGAGGAGGCTGAGCCTCAGCTCACTAGCTAGTTAAAAATAAAATTTTCTTTTTCATTATAGCCAGGGTGATTCTGTCTTGGAGCAAGAAGATGGAAAAAAAAAGGAGGAGAAAGAGACATTCTTACTGTCCACTGATTTACATCCTATCTCTTCCATGTCTTGCAGTTAATTTTCTTTGCTTTATCTGCTTTCTTACAGATTTCATTCTAGAATTTCTGTTTTTCTATCATCTCTGTTTCTCTGCTACAGTAGATAGAGGACCACATTTGGCACAGTATGCCTAGTGTATGATTTATTTAGATTGTATGAAAAAAATTAGTTTAGGCGCCGGGAAAATTCAGTGGGGGCTGGATAGAAAATAATCAAGATAGTTTGAAAATTCCTGTCTTTTGTATTGTGTTCATCTACATTCAACATTGAGCTGTTTTGTATAGCATTTAAAGCCTTCACATCCTGTTGTAGAGGGACAGACTAATGTTATTCTTTTGGAAACTTTCTAGAAAATTTGGAAGATAGTACTGATGAGGATGCGCCATTGCATAGTCCTGGAACAGAAGGAAGGTGAGCAAATCTTTGTTACTACTGATTCTAGAAAAATTACTGTAATTTCCTCCTTTTGTAATGCATCATGTATCCTTTAGAAGATACCTCTAACATTGTTCCATTATACTTTGCCCACAATTTCAGTAGAAAGAATAAAATAAAAACACACATCTGGAAAAAATATGACTTTCTTTCTAACTGTGATGCAATTTTTCTTTTAGTTCATTATCTTCAGATCTCTTGAAGCTTTGTGGTGAAGTCAAACCCAAAAGCAAGGTAGGACATCATACAATGATGATGTTAAAGCTTCTACATGTCTTTTAAGTGATTCTATGATTCTGTAATAAATCATAATTTAATGATACCCTCTGGAGAATGCTCTTGCTTTGCCCAAGAGACATTAATGAATGAATATGTGGAGAAGGTGCATTGACGTACTATTTATGTGATTTTCGTACAATATGATTTTGTGTGACACTCCCCTTTAAGAAGCAATGATAAAATTAACTTTTTCAATATTTTGGGATTATTGGATTTTCAGAGAGAGATGTGTTCTTCCAGTTACTTGCACTCCAAACTGGTGTAGTTTTGCAGATTAGTATTAATTAGGCTGCAGTTCAATGTTAT